>JAENPR010001343.1:0-170177 GCA_018135685.1 Themeda triandra | reverse complement strand
CTTCTTGGCCCATTTCGAATGTATTTCGAGTGTTGACCTCGAAACAAGAAATCTGCGCCACACCGTGGAAATAGTTAGAGTAGAGCCCCTATTCTAGGTGAAAATTGGTGTTGCCTATACTAAAGTTGGCGGGTCGAATCGAGTTAAGGACCGCCAAACCGTAGCCCAAGTGCTTTTGGCTTACAACAAAAGCACGCACCAAGTGTGCTCCGGTTTCGAGATGTTGGGTACGGCTAGAAAGATGGGCATGTTTGTGCCTAGGAATAAAACTAAAGTAGACTAAACTTTAGTATTAAACAGCCAAACACAAGAACTAAAATAGGACTAAAACACTTTAGTTGTATGCATACACTCTAGTCACTCAAGATGAATTAGAATGGACTAAAATATTTTAGTCCACTTTAGTTTTATACTTTAGTCTTGTAGAACCAAAAATAGGCCCTTAAAGTTTGAAACAAAAACAGGCTAGATTAGATGCCGTTAATCCGACTGAGACATACTAGCTCCATGTAAAATATCTTATCGTTCATTTGAGGTCTCCGCCACCGTGCAACTTGTGGGCTCCAGGATCCACAGGCTCCAGCAACCACGACAGTTGCACGCGCTGTAGAGATTCGACACGGGTTCAGAATAAGAGAAAACATAGCTAGCGTTGCTGTTGATCTGCAACTGCAGTGGATGATCGGGTGCAAATTTCATAGCTAGGCTGATCTGGATGTATATATAAGTATCTTGATGCATATTTTACATATTGGACAGGGTAGTCCTAAGTACAACTGGTGCTGAACACTCTGGCTGATCTGGATGTTAGGCTCCTTTGCACACTGACACTTCTAGATGAACATCCTATATATCTTGCCTTTTGTTGAAACACTGTTGTTCAGCTAGTTAGAGCCGGACGGAATGTATCCGATGACACACTTCATTCAGTAACTGCCGATGTGCAAATTTACATGGCTAACACAGGACATCAATGTGGACAGCTGAATTGCTAATTCATTAACAATTTGAGACCTACCAAGCAACAGAAATCACGTAGTCAGGCACTACCAATCAAGTACACGCAGGGTGTATTCAGACAAAGGTAATGTAAGTCACAAAAGATAAGACGAAACACAAGGTTTTCTCGGGTAAAAACTGGAGGAGGGCTGAGTTCAACCATGAATGATGGCTCCTCATTCTGGATCTCCCAAATGACTACCGGAAGGAGAGGCACATTAAGAGTCTAGCGGAGAATTTTGCAAAAGTCCTGCTCTAGGAGGCACATCCAGCATGAAGAAACATGTTTTCCCGTACACCACATTCTCACCTTTTTGGAGGTCTTTTTTTAGCAGCACATTTTAATTGCTCTTTGTCATTTTTTTATTTTACTCGAATGTTAAGTAGGATGCTCAAAAAGACCTCCATCTGATTAAGTGGGCTTCATCAAATTGTCAAGCATTTGACAAATGAAGGTTTGGTATCAAAAGCATTCCATTCCGACTGATCACATCCGTTACATCAAACTTGTTAATATCAAGCGTGTTTATCTTCATTTGCTCCCGCCAAGAAATGGATTTAATGGAACAGAAAAGAACAGTATATTTGCAACACACAAGATAGCCACATCCCAAGCGTAAATTGCATTATTCTCCCAAAACCCCTCTCAAATGTAGCATTCTAATCCGTGCTCTCACATTCCATATTAACATGTCTGTAAAATTGCAAATCAAGATTTCATAGCTACATATGTTTGATCAAACAGTCAAGCGCCTAAATGAGTGGATGCAGTAAACATTCACTCTCTTCCGATGGTGAAAAGATGTCAGCCTGAGAGTTCGGTTTGTTAAACATATGCTGGTCGGAATTTTTTCGAACTGGAAGTAGTAACATGCACACCATCACCAGAAACATTCAAGCCATGATCGTAAAACTATCAAAACATATTGAAAATATGCTCCATCCAAAAGCGCCAAGCATTCAAGCCAATAGGAATTGAAGTAGGAACGGCATGCAAAAAGGATATCGATCCAATGCCATGATTGTAATAACCATCAGGACTCGCTGAAACAGAACAAACTCACCTCACCTCGGATTCATTCATGCCGCCAGGGACATAAATCAAGTGAGGCATAAAACCAGCAAGCTTCTAAGAACACATCACATACAATTTACTAAGTCAATGCTATAAATATGTTAAAAACTCTATTTTTATGTAATAAGTTTAGCTTTGTGACTTTGTTTCCTTCAGACTTTGACATGTATTCGAGGTTATTATTTTAGCTTGTTATATCATGTGTTTAAATTGCTTTAGTTTCATACTCTATGCTGTATAAATTTGGCTCTGTTATGCTTGAGAATTATAGGGTGGCACTGCCACCCTGCACTTCTGTAGCCAAATTTATCTCTGTTTGAACTAACATGTTTCATGCAATGGATATAGTCTATATTCTCTTTATCATGTTCGATTACCCACAACTGTCATGGATGAAGAGAAGGGGCTCACTTTACTTAAAATTGTGAAATTTGGCCTTCATGCCAAATCGAGAATTCAAATCTCTATTCACAATTTTAGGCTTCTAAATCCATGTGTCAAAAATCTTAGTTCTTTACTTCATATTTTTGTAAGCTCTAATTAGGTTGTCATCAATCACCAAAAGGGGGAGCTTATAAGTGCAATCAAGCCTATTTATGGGTTTTGGTGTTGATGACCACCGAATTAGGGGACTAATGAGATTTATCAAGATGACAAGCGGGTATTCAAAAAAGAGGATGATGAGCAAAGTTACGGTACCCCTCATTGCTTAAGGATGACCATGCTAGACTCAAGGAGTTTAAATTCATTTTACTTCGAATCTAGAGTTTAAGAAAAAAATGTACTATAAAGAGGGTGCTAGAACAATTTGTCAACTATGCAACCAGGTGCTCAAATCTTCAGAACCACATCCTCCTACCAACCAAAGCAACCAGCCAAAACTCACATCCAATTGAGCTGTTTTGTATGTCAAGCCTAGCCCACAACAGTTATCTTCTCCATTGAAGCTTCCACCTCCCTCAAGTGAATCCTTGATTCCAACCATCAAAACTTGAGAGAAAAGGCAAAGAAAACTCAATCGGAGAGCGAGATACAATGATTCCCAAAGTTCAAGAGCATTTGGTTCACGTTTGCCAGCGGTTCTAGGGTTTATTACTCTTGGAACTTGCTCCTAGCCGGCCAAACGTTGCCCTTGAGTTGACAACTTGTGTGGCAACCTTAGGAGATTTGTAACCTCATACTCACAGCTAAGAAATCATCTTTCACTTCAAGAGTTCACTCTCTTGATTTGAGAACGAGAGATGAGCAAGTCTTTGTGGCGAGCTCAATCCTTTTGTGGATACCTCAACAACGTGGACTTAGACAAGCCTTTTGTGGTGAGCTGAACCACGGGATAAGCAATTGTGTCTCGCGTGCTTGACTTTACTTTCTTGCAGTTCATATTGTTATTGAGCAGTTGTTTAGGGTTTGGAAGCTAGACCTTTAAGTTTGTGAATATTCTGTGGGAGTCAGTGCTCGAGCTGAACTTTGCTTTAATATTGTATCAAATTTCTTCTGCTAGTCTCTAGTTTCTTCCTGCAAAGTTTTAGTTTCAAATGTTGAATATTTGTTGGACAACAGTGTCACCCTACCAAATTGACAGTGCCGCTCGTGATTCTGACATCGGTTCGGGTTGAATTTTTACATGCTTATTCGCCCTCCTCTAGGCCATTTACCCTTCCAACGATCTTACACTTATGCATCTACGTCTGAAATTCAAAGAGAGCTTAGGCAGCTCCACTAGTAATGGTAGGGGGACTTGTGCCCCCCTAGCCCCACTATTGGCTTCGTGCATGCATATAAGGATACATGCACATAAGTATTGTCCAGAGTACTGTCTAGAATACGGGTGATTACACCATAGACTTGCCCGCTAGTTGGCAAGTCGACGTTGGAGTCATTCCGGGTTGTCTGCCCAGGTGAAATTTGAGGATGGAAGCTTGCTGGACAGAGGAGAAAGAAATGGTAAAACGAAAAGGATAGGCTAAGTGGTTAAAATATATATTTCTCACAAGTCAGTCATTACATATAGGCACATGTATACCAGTATGTATACATACATATGTACTAGGTAGCGCTTTCCATCCATTATTTTCCTATACACTGCCCCGGGAACGGAAGTGGACTGTCTACCCGATGTACAAGATTTTGGAGTTGGTTGTCTTCACTTTTCAGAACATCACTAGAACATCTATAGAACATCGCTGGAAATGTGGTAGAACATCGCTGGACTGATCATGTGTGTCAAAAAAAGTGTTGAATGAGAGCAGATCATGTGTGTCAGCGGTGAACGAGAGCAGATCATGTGTGTCAAAAAAATGAGCGATAACAGATTAAGAAATCTTTGGAAGATAAACAAACTATGTAGATAGACAGTAAGCCATCACAACAATGCATCATGCCATGCCCTCACGGACCAAGTGGAGCCCGACGTCCTGTGCGGCCTCGCTCAGAGGCCCGGCACGATGAAGGCCACGATGCGGCCCAGGAATTGGGTCGGGCCCCCAACGGTAGGCAGAGCAGGAATAGGGCAGTGTGGGTCGTCGTCCCTAACAGAGGAGCAATGGATCGCTCGATGAAGCACCGTCCCATGGTGTCCCTGCTACTTGTCTGCTTCACACCTTCACTCTCGCCTCTTAGCCTCTTACTGTGGTTTTATCCCAACTCACACTGTGTTGGTTTGAGCTTCACTGTGTTGGACTACTGGTGACCAAGCTCCATTTTCTTCTCTTTTATAGACAGAAGCACAAGCAAATTCTTATCAGACCGTTCATCACCGTTTGTTCTGTTACCCAACGCAAGAAACGGTGACACAAAGCTAATAAAGTGAATGAGGAAGAGCGGATGAGGCAGCCTTACCCCGTCGTCTAATAGAAAATCGGTAGGTTTGTTTGCTTATTTTTAGCACGAAATCAGTTCACGATCTTGATTTCGATACTCGAGTCTCACGTCAAAGACGGAACCAGACCAAACACATGGGGGATGGGGCGAGTAGAAGATGGGCATGGAGATTACACCTGGCTGCAGCTCCATCACTTGAAAATAACTAACTTCGCATGGCTGTAGCAGGTACTAAATGAAGAAAGTTTCAGGCGTTTGAGGGGGGCCATGGCCCCTGCTAGCACCCCCTGGTGCCGTCACTGTCTCACGTCGTACATATACTTGCACGTACGCCCCGTTCACACACATCAGCACCATTCACCATTCTTTTTGTCTACGTACTCTAGTCCCAGCGCTTCAACCGACGAACGACACCGCACACTGGAAAATGTGGGGTAACTATTTTGTTCAGTGCAAAAATGAGGGAGCAAGAGAGATTGTTTCGGTTTATGCAGGTTGGTTTTGTTGATTTGTAGGAACTGAGACATCATGAACATAGATATGAGTGCGCGCTTGCAACAAAGCACACACGGGACGAGCGAGCGAGCCGCTATCGCGAACATCAGAGCACGTGCGGGGCCCATGCCAAGCAAGCGTTGGCCCGTGGCGCTAACCGACTGCACGGGCGACATCATCACATCCATTGGCGGATCCAGGGGGCTGGGAGCCCCCCCCTCGACTGAAATTTTGTGGGGCAAGTCTTAGCCACTAGTGCAAATTAAGGTGATTAAGTGATAATGATGCTTGCATGCTTCATTCTGTTTTTAGTTATTCACAAATTTAGTTATATGTTCTTTGTTATATATGGCTACCATAGTTCAAGCTTTCTATTATTTATCCCCCCTCATGGCCGGTTTCTGGATCCCCACTGATCGCATCTAGACACATGCGGTTATGTATGTGGTTATGACTAATATATCTCCACTATTGATAGATAGACATCTCCTGTATCATAGCAAATAATCCATCAATATCTGAAAATGCAATTAAGTACACATGCATGGACTACGTACCTTCACGGCTGATGGTCACATTGTCACACTTAACTTGGAAGATGCCACAATAAATAACTAAAACAACGGAGGTTGCGCTCAGATGACGATACCCGACGTGTTGATATAAGTGCTATTATGCATAAAAACGTTATGTAAAAAAAACATTTAGAATCGACTTCTTCATCTAGAAAGCATGAAAATAGCCTTTTTAAGAAGATAAAGGGATTGTGCTTTTTAAGAAAGCGTGTATTATCAGTTTTACAGATGCTGGGTACCAGCTAGAAAGATTAAATAAAGTTTGAAACAAAGACAAACTAGATTACATGTCGTTAATCCAGACTGAGACATACTCCATGAAAATTATATTATCGTTCATTTGAGGTCTCCGCCATCGTGCAACTTGTGGGCTCCAGCAGGCTCCAGGCTCCAGGCTCCAGCAACCACCACAGTTGTGCACGGTAGAGATATTTGACACGGGTTCAGAAAAAGAAAAAAAAACATAGCTGCAGTGGATGATTGGGTGCATGGAATGGATCACCCAGCAACGGGAAAGTAGCCCATGGTGGGACCTCGATCACACTAGCTAATATTTCAAACCATCAATCACCCCTTGCCGCTTCACACACTGTCAAGTTGAAGTGAAGGGAGCATTACACTGTCGTGCTTAATTTGGCGCGAAATCGATCTGATCTCGATACTCGAGTCTCACGTCGTATGCTTGCGCGCCCCGTTCACACACACGAACACCGCACGCTGGAAATTGTTGGCTAGCTTTGTTCAGTGCAAAAATGAGGGAGTAAGAGAGATTGTTTCAGTTTAGTAGTTGAAGGCGCGGTATTCGTTGACAAATGGGTTGAGAAAACCGTGTGTTGTGAGGAGTGACGAAATTTGTTACAGATAAGCAAATTGTGCCCGTTCTATTTAGTCGGCAAATGTTTAGGAAATAAAGTATCCAGTTTTTACAGGATCACAGGATTAGGGGAAGGGGGCGAACATAAATGGCCACATATGTCTTACATAGATATATAATACATAAGACATGGTAATTCGTGAACAAACTATACATAGTGCCGACCAATTGGCTGATAGAAGGTATAGAAATATCCAGCTACAACGGGTGGTAGCTGCCCACCCGGGTGTGGTAGCTACCCGCTCCACCAAAATAGGCAGACAGTTCTGCCTTCTCAGTTTGTTACCGGGAATAGCAATGGGAAAAGCTTTTTTTTAATCAGCAATGGAAAAAGCCTGAGCACCGAGTTAAATGCGGTCCCCAACGGGAGTGTGCAACACCCCTCTCCTCGGTTTGGTTTTTTTTTCTCAAAAATATGATGCTGAAAAAAGCGTATGCGTCAAATGGAGTATAGGGTGGACCACCTGGCAAACCCTTTTGTCTATCAAGTTGGAAATATGCCCTTCACTTATCTTGGGCTACCTCTGGGAACTACAAGGTCAAATATCACAGATTTTGCTCCTCTTACCTGCAGAATTGAGAGAAGATTAAATGGGATAAGTAGATTGTTAAGCTACAATGGAAGATTAATCTTAGTCAATTTAGTCTTCTTTGCCCTCCCAACTTTCTATATGTGCTGTCTAAAGCTCCCTGCCACTGTGGTATCTCAAATAGACAGACCAAGAAAAGCATGCCTCTGGAACAAAGGTGATCTAAATTATAGAGAAAAGGCCATGGTAGCCTGGGAAGAGGTTTGTAAGTCCAAAGTTGAAGGAGGACTAGGAATAATAAATATTGAAAGACAAAATGATGCCTTGCTCCTTAAACACCTAGACAAGTTCTACAACAAAGCAGACATTCCTTGGGTCACTCTGACCTGGTCCAAGATGTATGTGAATGAAAATATTCCTCCCTAAGGAAGATCCCCAATTGGCTCATTTTGGTGGAAAGACCTACTGAAGCTTTTCCCAAAATTCCAAAACATGGCAACCTGCAATCCTAGTAAAGGGAATACTGCATTGGTTTGGTCTGACATTTGGATTGATATCCCTCTAAAACAAAAATTCCCTGAGCTCTTCTCTTTTAGCAGAAAACCCAAATGCTCCATCAGATTTCTTTTCAATTATCAGCTTGATAGAGTGTTCTGCCCAACTCTCTCTACCCAAGCTTTCAACCAGCTTCAAGAACTACAGTGGACTTACAGTTGGGGTTCCAACATCTTCAGAAGAGGAAGGCATACAAGGCCTTGTGCACTCCAACAACTTGCTCACCGTTGTTTAAATGGCTTTGGGGTTCAAGCAATCTGGGAAATCAAAAGTTTTTCTTTTGGCTGCTGGCAAGGGATAGATTGAACACAAGAAACATTCTTAGAAGAAAAGAGATGCATCTGCCAGATTACTCTTGTGCTCTCTGCAGCTCCAACTCTGAAGAAACCTGTTTCCATCTGTTTTTTGATTGTAGCTTCAGCAAGGATTGTTGGAATTCCATTTCAGTTAATTGGAATTATAGTCTGAACCCAGTGGATATGATTCTCAAAGCAAGGGAGGACTTCAATAGCATCATTTTCAGAGAAGTGCTAATCTGTGCTTGCTGGTGCATCTCGTGTATGAGAAATAAGATAATCTTTGACAATGGCATGAAATCAGTTCAACTGTGGAGAATTCACCTCTTGGAAGAACTAGGTTTAGTCTCTTTGAAGGCAAAACCGACCAAGAGTGCCCTTATAAATGTTTGGAGAGATAGCCTTACATAGTCTTTGTTGTTTTTTAAATTTAGGCACGAGGCCTTTGTAAAAATCCCTTGTACCCATTCTTTTATTTAATTGGAAAAAAAAGTAGGCCGGGGCCTCCCGACCGATTCGGTCAAAAAAGTTGATCGATACTCTAATCCTGTCGTAATAATGGAATGTCGTTGCAGTGAAGTTGCATAATTTATTTATGTGTTACTTTTCTCACCGTTATGGATGTCCATATGTTTTCAAATCTAATAACTCAACATTTGTGAGATGTGTTTATATTCATAGCCATTACTTGCTGAGTTTATCTCACCCCTTTAATTCTTTACAGGTGCATAATTATATTTGTCAGGCATGATGTGCTTGGGGCTTAGATGCACGCACGTCACTTCTCCACCACCAGAATAATTATTCATATTTTAAGAATTCAGTTTGCTTTATGGCACTTAGTCAAATTAAAGTATTGTCGAATTAAACATATTTATGTTGAGATGAGACATTATAATAATGAGGTGTAACCCATGGATTTCATGTTTAATTGGTTCATTTATCTTGTTAATGACTTATTTAATTTTGCTTGATAATTGTGATCTCTTTATCGCTGCGTTTTCTGTTAAGTTAGTGCTGAAATTTCTAATTTTATAATAGAATATTAGTTTTAGAAAATGTAGGGTGTTACAGCGGTACTCTGCTGACCCCTAGCGATGGGAACTGGGAAGTAGTAGCGGGAGGTGGTTAGCCGCCTGTGATGGCGTCCGAACGGCGCACGGGCGAGAGCGCCACGCTGGCGCCTGGCTTGTCTCTCTGACATACTAGCAACAATTCAAAAGCATTCCAAAAGTTGTAGCCCTTGTACTGTATATCCATAACAAGTAGCATGGCCACGCTGCCTTATCAATGATTGCATCACTAGGATTGGTAACACATAAAAACTTTTTAGTAAAGCCCATGCATGGCATGGCACACAAATCGATGATGAATTAGTGTTGGTTTGTTTGTACATGTATATATAGTTGCCCTGTACCGGTATCTAGCCCTGACTCTCCTCATTGCTCATGTTGAGCTCTTGGGTTTGTAGAGTTCACTTCCAAGAATATAATATAAGGGATAACATCATGATGCTTCCCTTGTTGTTCTCTATGGCTTTTGGGTTCCTTTTGTTGACCGCTCAATGTTAGTGTGTGTATTTTATATATATATATGTGATTATTGTGTTCTTATTCAATGTATGAAATGTTTATGAGTACTATTGATGCACACAATTTGGACATATTGCAGGCCTTCATAAGAAGCGAGATTGACACGAACCACGCGGCACGCGCAGCATGACCTCGCGTGCGGCCTCGCCCAGGAGGCCCGGCACGATGAAGGCCGCGACGCCGCCTAGGAACTGGGCCAGGCCCCCAAGGGCAGGCAGAGAAGGAATAACGCAGTGTGGGCCGCCATCGCGGACAGAGGGGCGACGGCTCGCTCGACGAATCCACGCAGCCTGACAACGACGGCCTTTGCGGGCTGGAAGTACAGAGCCAGGAAGGCCAGCAGCCCAGCAGTGGGCGCGAGCACTACGGCTGCCTCGGCGACGGCCTGCTCCCAGTCCCAGTATGCCGCGGCTTCTCCTCCTCCCAGTCCCATGTTGTCCCTGCTCACTCTTGCCTCTCAGGAAGCCTCGCACTGTGGTGTTTTTTCTTTTTCTTTTTTTACTCACAAACTCACACCGTGCTAATGCTGCTTCATCACTGGCTAATGCCGCTTCACAATGTTGCTGCTCCACCTCTTATATAACAGAGGATAGGCCTGTACGGTAGGTTATTGTTGACGGTCGTTAAGTGTCAAATTTTTACCGTCAACTAAACATGAGAAAGGACTAAAATATGTTCACCAACTAGATATAGGGGTTATACTGACAGAATTCCACGAGTTTTGGTGAATGTCTGTTTTAGGGGGTGTCGGAAAATACCCAAGGAAAGCCCACATGTCGGGTTTACATAGAGATAATCGGGAACCGGTGAAAATTCTATGTAATCTGGAAGGTTCGAGAAGGCTCTGGACCAAACGGGAGCCCGAACGGGCTCGGTGGAGAGTCGGTCGACTCCCCCTGGGCGGCCGGCCCCGGGCACCTCGGCCCAATCAGCGTCAGCCTCGCGGATCCCTGTTCCACCGCCTTTGAGGATGAATAATAATCGTTCGTTTAGGTCGGTTTGATCCGAGGGCTGCGGTGCATCCTAGGGGGCTATATAAGCAGGGCCCCTGGCCCCTGGAGGAGGCATCCCTTAAACCCTAATTCATTATTTCCCAGCCGGGATCAGAGGTAGAGGTGTCCCTTGAAAGGATGACCTCTCCTCTCTAGGGGATTAGGTCTAGCTTCTCCAATGTAATAGATTAGTATCTTGGGAGAGAGGGTCGAGTTGGGATCTTGCTCAAGGTTCCGGATCTAGTCATGGGGCTTGGTAAAGCCTTGTATCTTCACTTCAACATTCTCAAGACTTATACTTATTCTCTTATTCATGTGGCTATGCTTACTTTGAATATATCTTGCTAGTTGAGTTTATCATTGCTTTTGTGTGCTAGTTCATAGAGCGCTTAGTCTTTGCTTTACCATGGTTGGGCTAAGTAGCCGAGCCTCATGTAGCGTGGTGCTTACACGATGCTCCGCTGTGAGTACACCCTGTTCCCTAGTTGTATGGTAGTTACGGGAGGTGACAGCCCCGTCCATATCTATCGCGCAGGTTCTTAAATTGTAGGACCGTAGTCACGTCAGTAGAGGTATCCTTTGTGGTGCTCTCTTCGTCTAGTGGCGTCCCAAAGTGCACAAGAGTGTGGTAAGTCTTAGCATAGTTGGGTATATCTTTGACCATGTGATAAGAATATCATAGGAATCGACCTCACCCTAGATCTCCCAAGTTAACTAGTTGTATATCTTTAGAGACCTATCCCATGTGTGACATATTGTATAAATCCTATCATTTCATGTATCATTTATCCCCGCTATAGTTAGTTGGTTTACTAAGTTAGTAGATGCATGATGGTGAGTATCGATTCTTTAACCCTTGCTTCCCTGTGGTAAAATATAAATAACGATACCTGGTTTACTCCCGGTAAAACGTTACAATGGTAAGTTCTGTGCGCTTGCGGAATCCTTCATATTTTATGTGCACTTAATTTATACCAACAGTTATACCAAGGACCGTTCGTTCGCAAATTCACTGGTGTATAGAAAAAGAAGAGGGATAGAAGGCTTGGAAACGGCAGCCACTCTGACGAACTGATTTCATCCTAACAAAAACAAACATATTCGTCTTCCCTCATTTAGCTCGTAAATCAGCTCATCTTATTATCTGATGAGATCTTATGCAGAGACGGAACTGGGGGGAGGGGAGGGGCCATATGCCCCCCACCCCCCACCCCCCGGCCGAATGAAGGTCGCGACGCCGCCTAGGAACCGGGCCAGGCCCCCAAGGGCAGGCAGGGAAGGAATAACGCAGTGTGGGCCGCCATCACGGACAGAGGGGCGACGGCTCGCTCGACGAATCCACGCAGCCTGACGACGACGGCCTTTGCGGGCTGGAAGTACAGAGCCAGGAAGGCCAGCAGCCCAGCAGTGGGCGCGAGCACTACAGCTGCCTAGGCGACGGCCTGCTCCCAGTCCCGATAGGCCGCGGCTTCTCCTCCTCCCATACCCATGCTGTCCTTGCTCACTCTCGCCTCTCAGGAAGCCTCGCACTGTGGTGTTTTTTCTTTTTCTTTTTTTACTCACAAACTCACACCGTGCTAATGCTGCTTCATCACTGGCTAATGCCGCTTCACAATGATGCTGCTCCAGCTCTTATATACCAGAGGATAGGCCTGTACGGAAGGTTATACCAAGGACTGTTCGTTCGCAAATTCACTGGTGGATAGAAAAAGAAGAGGGATAAAAGGCTTGGAAACGGCAGCCACTCTGAGGAACTGATGTCATCCTAGCGAAAACAAACATATTCGTCTTCCCTCATTTAGCCCGTAAATCAGCTCATCTTATTATCTGATGAGATCTTATGCAGAGACGAAATTGGGCGGAGGGGAGGGGCATACCCCACCCCCCCCCCAAAAAAAAAAAAATAGACCCTTCCTTAAAAATTCATGGCCCAGCCCTGCTACGGAAGGAGAAACGTCGACTCCGCGTCTCGCGCCTCGCGACTCCTAATCAGTTCGCCCCCGCCGTAAGTTACCAGTCGCGTGACTCGCGTCCGTTCCTGTTCCCAGTTCCCGTCGCCAAGTCGCCATCGGAGTCGGAGAGCAGGTGATGAACCGAGCACTCGATCAGGTAGGTAGGCCGATCACTTTAGCTTCAAAGTTTTATCCTGTCGACTTTTCAAATCAAGAAATAGATAACTTGAGATGTCAATTACGATATTATCAGCTTGATTTGCCTAACAATCCGAAGTTTCAAGATTTAACAAGTGTTGGTGGTCTTTGTCGTCGGCTTGTAGAAATAAACAAAACAGAGGAGTATTATTTGATTAACAGGTAATACTAATATACTATTTGCCTATTTCCTATTATTTATTATTTTGTTTTTAGAACTAACAAGATGCATTCTCTCATTTCTTTTATTTTTAGGTTAATTCGACTTGTTCTTACTCTTCCAGTTTCAACCGTAAGATCGTAACGAGCATTTTCTGCAATGAAGCTTGTGAAGACAAGGCTTCGAAATAAAATGGAAGACGCATTTCTAAGAGATTGTTTGGTAATCTATATTGAGAAGGAACTGACAGTAAATTCACAACTTCGGACATTATAGATGATTTCTATGCTATGTAGACGCGCAAAGTGAGGCTTAAATGAAACAAAGTATGTTTCTTTTATCCTCTTTTAGAAAAGATTCATTTTTATGTGTTGTCGCAACAAAAACTATGATTATATGGATGTTTATATATTATATATACACCCATTTTGCCGATCCTTGCTCTTTGTCTGGCCACACTAGCCCCCTTTTATCAATTTGCTGGTTCCGTCACCGATTTTAGAGCATCTCCAAGAGTTTGCTATTTTTAACTTGGTAAATCGATTTGTCAACTTTCAAAAGATTTGCCGAGCTAAAAAATAACCTCTCTCCAATAGTTTGCTATCTTTAGCTTGCCAATTTAAAAAAAGAAGACCACGACCTGTTCTTTTTCACAAGCATGCATGCAACCATCTACGCGCGCGTGGGGGCGTGCGTGGGGCGGTGTGGGCCGAAATAGAGATTTGCCAAGCGCTCGCATGCGCGCATATATGAGCCGGGAATTGTTGGAAGAGATTTACCAGGCTTGCCAACTTGCTAAGTGCTTTTGCCAAATTGTTGGAAGAGATTTTTTGTGGTTTTGCCAAAAATCCTAATTTATCAAGTGGTTTTGCCAAATTATTTGAGTTGCTCTTATGTCGTGGAACACGCACTTGATCGTGTTCACACGATGGCCAGAAGGAAAGTGTGTGACATTTGCAAGGTTACTAGACTTTATCGTACAGTGTGTGTGAACTAGAACTACAAACACACGGCAACATGCGTGGCACAGTCACAATTCACAGTGATGCATTCATACGATGGCCAGAAGGAAAGTGTGTAACATTCGCAAGGTTAATAGACTTTACCGTACGGTGCGTGCGAACTAGAACTACGAAACACACGGCAACATGCGTGGCACAGTCACAATTCACAGTGATGCATGGCACCAAAACCAATGTACTACCTGGCACGTCACGAGGATCAGCATCTTTGTCTCGGTCGGCCAACCCGACTGTTGTTGGCATTTCTTAGCGTATGCAGCCAAATCCGCAAGCGCACGGAAATCACCGTTATAGCACTTCACCCGGTGAGTAATCGGGTATCGTATTTCTTTCACGAAGAACGGCTTGTGAGGTAATTCTAACCAGAGGTTGCCCAGAGATGGAGTAGGATAGCTTAGGTAGTGAGGTTTTCTATGGGTAAAGTCCTAGGAGATGGCTAAACTCGCTGCTAAACTTCTTACTTCGGGCACCAGATCGCACCTGGTCTGCCAGGTGATGCCGGCCTGTGGCTCTACTTCGTAGCCGGACGTGGGGGATTACAAGGGACGGACAGGGCTATCACCACCTGCCGCCTACCACCTCAACCGTGGACTACGAAGCAAACGAAGGTAGGTCCTAGCCTAGACACCACGTCTATGCCAGTTGCTACAACTCTAGCGGTGGCCAGGAGCTCCCGTCTCTATCAAAATCCTCTTACTAGAGCTTCCGTCACGGGACGAACGATGAACCCGCAAGAAAATAACAAGCAAGAATAACTTACTCAAAGGTATTACCAAAAGATAAACATGATGTCTTACTTCAAGTAGCAAGACGCCGTAGAGGTACAAGCGAGGAGGGAGCCGACAAGTCCGGCACTCCGCCCCGTGGAAGACTAGCTTCCCGAGAGATCTCTTGGAGAGATGCTCTACTCTTGCTCCTCTCTCACTCCTTACTTCTATTCTAGCTAGGCTAGGTTGAGTGGCTCTACTCTCTCTATTGTACACTTGTAGAGTGGAGGTGTGGTGAAGAGTGAGAATTAAAATGAAGAATGAATTGATTGTGTCTACATTGTGTAGAATTGTGTTGAGAGGAGGGGGAATGGCCTCCTTTTATAGGTGGAGAAGAGGGGGCTCCTTGGAAATATGCTATCCCCACATGAAAGGGCCAAAACCGACCTCCATAGGCGGTTTCAGACCTTCCATACCAGAAGCACCACCGAAATCGACATCCTCACGTAATCAGGAACCGACCGACCAAAGATGGGCCCAGGAGCCAGCCCAGGAGGCGCGCTTGCCAGTGTGTGGGCCTTTCAGCTGGCTTCGAATCGGCTGGTGTTTTGTCCAAATCAGAGTCCGGATGCATCCGTGGCGCCCAATTTACTGAGACATGGTCCTGCAGCCCAAGATAGAATTGGTCTAGACTTTGGGCTTCCACCTCTCAGGTCCATGCTTGGCATTTTGGACCATGTTCATGGCTCAGATATTATAGTAAGTGGGCCACCTTCTCATACCATAGTTTTTCTTCACTTCTTGGCCCATTTCAGATGTATTTCAGTGTTGACTTGCAAAACAAGAAATCTGCGCCACACTGTGAAAATAGTTAGAGTAGAGCCCTATTCTAGGTAAAAATTGGTGTTGCCTATACTAAAGTTGGCGGGGTTAGAATCGAGTTAAGAACCACCAACAACTGTGCCCAAGTGCGTTTTGGCTTACAACAAAAGCACGCACCAGTATTATCAGTTTTACAGATGCTGGGTACCAGCTAGAAAGATGGGCATGTTTGGTTCCTAGGAATAAAACTAAAGTAGACTAAACTTTAGTATTAAATAGCCAAACACAAGAACTAAAATAGGACTAAAACACTTTAGTTGTATGCATACACTCTAGTCACTCAAAATGAATTAGAATGGACTAAAATATTTTAGTCCACTTTAGTTTTATACTTTAGTCTTGTAGAACCAAAAACAGGCCCTAAATAAAGTTTGAAACAAAAACAAGCTAGATTAGATGCCGTTAATCCGACTGAGACATACTAGCTCCATGTAAAATATCTTATCGTTCATTTGAGGTCTCCGCCACCGTGCAACTTGTGGGCTCCAGGATCCACAGGCTCCAGCAACCACGACAGTTGCACGCGCGCGGTAGAGATTCGACACGGGTTCAGAATAAGGGAAAAACATAGCTAGCATTGCTGTTGATCTGCAACTGCAGTGGATGATCGGGTGCAAATTTCATAGCTAGGCTGATCTGGATGTATATATAAGTATCTTGATGCATATTTTACATATTGGACAGGGTAGTCCTAAGTACAACTGGTGCTGAACACTCTGGCTGATCTGGATGTTAGGCTCTTTTGCACACTGACACTTCTGGATGAACATTCTATATATCTTGCCTTTTGTTGAAACACTGTTGTTCAGTTAGTTAGAGCCGGACGGAATGTATCCGATGACACACTTCATTCAGTAACTGCCGATGTGCAAATTTACATGGCTAACACAGGACATCAATGAGGACAGCTGAATTGCTAATTCATGAACAATTTGAGACCTACCAAGCAATAGAAATCACGTAGTCAGGCACTACCAATCAGTACACGCAGGGTCTATTCAGACAAAGGTAATGTAAGTCACAGTAAAGATAAGACGAAACACACGGTTTTCTGGGTAAAAACTGAAGGAGGGCTGAGTTCAACCATGAATGATGGCTCCTCATTCTGGATCTCCCAAATGACTACCGGAAGGAGAGGCACATTAAGAGTCTAGCGGAGAATTTTGCAAAAGTCCTGCTCTAGGAGGCACATTCAGCATGAAGAAACATGTTTTCCCAGACACCACATTCTCACCTTTTTGGAGGTCTTTTTTTAGCAGACATTCTAATTGCTCTTTGTCATTTTTTTTGTTTTACCTGAATGTTAAGTAGGATGCTCAAAAAGACCTCCATCTGATTAAGTGGGCTTCATCAAATTGTCAAGCATTTGACAAATGGAGGTTTGGTATCAAAAGCATTCCATTCCGACTGATCACATCCGTTACATCAAACTTGTTAATATCAAGCGTGTGTATCTTCATTTGCTCCTGCCAAGAAATGGATTTAATGGAACAGACAAGAACAGTATATTTGCAACACACAAGATAGCCACATCCCAAGCGTAAATTGCATTATTCTAGTAGCATTCTAATCCGTGCTCTCACATTCCATATTAACATGTCTGTAAAATTGCAAATCAAGATTTCATAGCTACATATGTTTGATCAAACAGTCAACCGCCTAAATGAGTGGATGCAGTAAACATTCACTCTCTTCCGATGGTGAAAAGATGTCAGCCTGAGAGTTCGGTTTGTTAAACATATGCTGGTCGGAATTTTTTCGAACTGGAAGTAGTAACATGCACACCATCACTAGAAACATTCAAGCCATGATCGTAAAAACTATCAAAACATATTGAAAATATGCTCCATCCAAAAGCGCCAAGCATTCAAGCCAATAGGAATTGAAGTAGGAACGGCATGCAAAAAGGATATCGATCCAATGCCATGATTGTAATAACCATCAGACTCGGCAAACAACAAACTCACCTCACCTCGGATTCATTCATGCCGCCAGGACATAAATCAAGTGAGGCATAAAACCAGCAAGCTTCTAAGAACACATCACATACAATTTACTAAGTCAATGCTATAAATATGTTAAAAACTCTATTTTTATGTAATAAGTTTAGCTTTGTGACTTTGTTTCCTTCAGACTTTGACATGTATTCAGGTTATTGTTTTAGCTTGTTATATCCTGTGTTTAAATTGCTTTAGTTTCATACTCTATGCTGTATAAATTTGGCTCTGTTATGCTTGAGAATTATAGGGTGGCAGTGCCACCCTGCACTTCTGTAGCCAAATTTATCTCTGTTTGAACTAACATGTTTCATGCAATGCATATAGTCTATATTCTCTTCATCATGTTCAGTTACCCACAACTGTCATGGATGAAGAGAAGGGGCCCACTTTACTTAAAATTGTGAAATTTGGCCTTCATGCCAAATCTGAGAATTCTATTCACAATTTTAGGCTTCTACATCCATGTGTCAAAAATCTTAGTTCTTTACTTCATATTTTTGTAAGCTCTAATTAGGTTGTCATCAATCACCAAAAGGGGGGGAGCTTATAAGTGCAATCAAGCCTATTTAAGGGTTTTGGTGTTGATGACCACCGAATTAGGGGACTAATGAGATTTATCAAGATGACAAGCAGGTATTCGAAAAAGAGGATGATGAGCAGGTTGCAGGTACCCCTCATTGCTTAAGGATGACCGTGCTAGACTCAAGGAGTTTAAATTCATTTTACTTCTGAATCTAGAGTTTAAGAAAAAAATGTACTATAAAGAGGGTGCTAGAACAATTTGTCAACTATGCAACCAGGTGCTCAAATCTTCAGAACCACATCCTCCTACCAACCAAAGCAACCAGCCAAAACTCACATCCAATTGAGTTGTTTTGTATGTCAAGCCTAGCCCACAACAGTTATCTTCTCCATTGAAGCTTCCACCGCCCTCTAGTGAATCCTTGATTCCAACCATCAAAACTTGAGAGAAAAGGCAGCAAAACTCAATCGGAGAGCAGATACAATGATTCCCAAAGTTCAAGAGCATTTGGTTCACGTTTGCCGGCGGTTCTAGGGTTTATTACTCTTGGAACTTGCTCCTAGCCGGCCAGACGTTGCCCTTGAGTTGACAACTTGTGTGGCAACCTTAGGAGATTTGTAACCTCATACTCACAACCTAAGAAATCATCTTTCACTTCAAGAGTTCACTCTCTTGATTTGAGAATGAGAGATGAGCAAGTCTTTGTGGCGAGCTCAATCCTTTTGTGGATACCTCAACAACGTGGACTTAGACAAGCCTTTTGTGGCGAGCTGAACCACGGGATAAGCAATTGTGTCTCGCGTGCTTCAGCTTTACTTTCTTGCAGTTCATATTGTTATTGAGCAGTTGTTTAGGGTTTGGAAGCTAGACCTTTAAGTTTGTGAATATTCTGTGGGAGTCGTGCTCGAGTTGAACTTTGCTTTAATATTGTATCAAATTTCTTCGCTAGTCTCTAGTTTCTTCCCGCAAAGTTTTAGTTTCAAATGTTGAATATTTGTTGGACAACAGTGTCACCCTACCAAATCGACAGTGCCGCTCGTGATTCTGACATCGGTTCGGGTTGAATTTTTACATGCTTATTCACCCTCCTCTAGGCCATTTACCCTTCCAACGATCTTACACTTATGCATCTACGTCTGAAAATTCAAAGAGAGCTTAGGCAGCTCCACTAGTAATGGTAGGAGGCTTGTGCCCCCCTAGCCCCACTATTGGCTTCGTGCATGCATACAAGGATACATGCACATAAGTGTTGTCCAGAGTACTGTCTAGAGTACGGGTGATTACTCCATAGACTTGCCCGCTAGATGGCAAGTCGACGTTGGAGTCATTCCGGGTAGTCTGCCCAGGTGAAATTTGAGGATGGTAGCTTGCTGGACAGAGGAGAAAGAAATGGTAAAACTAAAAGGATAGGCTAAGTGGTTAAAATATATATTTCTCACAAGTCAGTCATTACATATAGGCACATGTATACCAGTATGTATACATACATACGTACTAGGTAGCACTTTCCATCCATTATTTTCCTATGCACAACCCAGGGAACGGAAGTGGACGGCCTACCCGATGTACAAGATTTTAGAGTTGGTTGTCTTCACTTTTCAGAACATCACTAGAACATCTATAGAACATCGCTGGAAATGTGGTAGAACATCGCTGGACTGATCGTGTGTGTCAAAAAAAAGTGTTGAATGAGAGCAGATCATGTGTGTCAGCGGTGAACGAGAGCAGATTATGTGTGTCAAAAAAATGAGCGATAACAGATTAAGAAATCTTTGGAAGATAAACAAACTATGTAGATAGACAGTAAGCCTTCACAACAATGCATCATGCCATGCCCTCACGGACCAAGTGGAGCCCGACGTCCTGTGCGGCCTCGCTCAGAGGCCCGGCACGATGAAGGCCACGATGCGGC
This sequence comes from Themeda triandra, assembly GCA_018135685.1. Taxonomy (NCBI): domain Eukaryota; kingdom Viridiplantae; phylum Streptophyta; class Magnoliopsida; order Poales; family Poaceae; genus Themeda; species Themeda triandra. Next base: position 150,018 of record JAENPR010001343.1, on the reverse strand, counting down.
CCAGGAATTGGGTCGGGCCCCCAACGGTAGGCGAGCGGAATAGGGCAGTGTGGGTCGTCGTCCCTAACAGAGGAGCAATGGATCGCTCGATGAAGCACTGTCCCATGGTGTCCCTGCTGCTTGTCTGCTTCACACCTTCACTTTCGCCTCTCAGCCTCTTACTGTGGTTTTATCCCAACTCACACCGTGTTGGTTTGAGCTTCACTGTGTTGGACTACCGGTGACCAAGCTCCATTTTCTTCTCTTTTATAGACAGAAGCACAAGCAAATTCTTATCAGACCGTTCATCACCGTTCGTTCTGTTACCCAACGCAAGAAACGGTGACACAAAGCTAATAAAGTGAAGGAGGAAGAGCGGATGAGGCAGCCTTACCCTGTCGTCTAATAGAAAATCGGTGGGTTTGTTTGCTTATTTTTAGCACGAAATCAGTTCACGATCTTGATTTCGATACTCGAGTCTCACGTCAAAGACGGAACCAGACCAAACACATGGGGGATGGGGCGAGTAGAAGATGGGCATGGAGATTACACCTGGCTGCAGCTCCATCACTTGAAAATAACTAACTTTGCATGGCTGTAGCAGGTACTAAATGAAGAAAGTTTCAGGCGTTTGAGGGTGGCCATGGCCCCTGCTAGCACCCCCTGGTGCCGTCACTGTCTCACGTCGTACATATACTTGCACGTACGCCCCGTTCACACACATCAGCACCATTCACCATTCTTTTTGTCTACGTACTCTAGTCCCAGCGCTTCAACCGACGAACGACACCGCACACTGGAAAATGTGGGGTAACTATTTTGTTCAGTGCAAAAATGAGGGAGCAAGAGAGATTGTTTCAGTTTATGCAGGTTGGTTTTGTTGATTTGTAGGAACTGAGACATCATGAACATAGATATGAGTGCGCGCTTGCAACAAAGCACACACGGGACGAGCGAGCGAGCCGCTATCGCGAACATCAGAGCACGTGCGGGGCCCATGCCAAGCAAGCGTTGGCCCGTGGCGCTAACCGACTGCACGGGCGACATCATCACATCCATTGGCGGATCCAGGGGCCTGGGAGCCCCCCCCCCCCCCCCTCGACTGAAATTTTGTGGGGCAAGTCTTAGCCACTAGTGCAAATTAAGGTGATTAAGTGATAATGATGCTTGCATGCTTCATTCTGTTTTTAGTTATTCACAAATTTAGTTATATGTTCTTTGTTATATATGGCTACCATAGTTCAAGCTTTCTATTATTTATCCCCCCTCGTGGCCGGTTTCTGGATCCCCACTGATCCCATCTAGACACATGCGGTTATGTATGTGGTTATGACTAATATATCTCCACTATTGATAGATAGACATGTCCTGTATCATAGCAAATAATCCATCAATATCTGAAAATGCAATTAAGTACACATGCATGGACTACGTACCTTCACGGCTGATGGTCACATTGTCACACTTAACTTGGAAGATGCCACAATAAATAACTAAAACAACGGAGGTTGCGCTCAGATGACGATATCCGACGTGTTGATATAAGTGCTATTATGCATAAAAACGTTATGTAAAAAAACATTTAGAATCGACTTCTTCATCTAGAAAGCATGAAAATAGCCTTTTTAAGAAGATAAAGGGATTGTGCTTTTTAAGAAAGCGTGTATTATCAGTTTTACAGATGCTGGGTACCAGCTAGAAAGATTAAATAAAGTTTGAAACAAAGACAAACTAGATTACATGTCGTTAATCCAGACTGAGACATACTCCATGAAAAATATATTATCGTTCATTTGAGGTCTCCGCCATCGTGCAACTTGTGGGCTCCAGCAGGCTCCAGGCTCCAGGCTCCAGGCTCCAGCAACCACCACAGCTGTGCGCGGTAGAGATATTCGACACGGGTTCAGAAAAAGAAAAAAAAACATAGCTGCAGTGGATGATTGGGTGCATGGAATGGATCACCCAGCAACGGGAAAGTAGCCCATGGTGGGACCTCGATCACACTAGCTAATATTTCAAACCATCAATCACCCCTTGCCGCTTCACACACTGTCAAGTTGAAGTGAAGGGAGCATTACCCTGTCGTGCTTAATTTGGCGCGAAATCGATCTGATCTCGATACTCGAGTCTCACGTCGTATGCTTGCGCGCCCCGTTCACACACACGAACACCGCACGCTGGAAATTGTTGGCTAGCTTTGTTCAGTGCAAAAATGAGGGAGTAAGAGAGATTGTTTCAGTTTAGTAGTTGAAGGCGCGGTATTCGTTGACAAATGGGTTGAGAAAACCGTGTGTTGTGAGGAGTGACGAAATTTGTTACAGATAAGCAAATTGTGCCCGTTCTATTTAGTCGGCAAATGTTTAGGAAATAAAGTATCCAGTTTTCACAGGATCACAGGATTAGGGGAAGGGGGCGAACATAAATGGCCACATATGTCTTACATAGATATATAATACATAAGACATGGTAATTCGTGAACAAACTATACATAGTGCCGACCAATTGGCTGATAGAAGGTATAGAAATATCCAAATAACGGGTGGTAGCTGCCCACCCGGGTGTGGTAGCTACCCGCTCCACCAAAATAGGCAGACAGTTCTGCCTTCTCAGTTTGTTACCGGGAATAGCAATGGGAAAAGCCTTTTTTTTAATCAGCAATGGAAAAAGACTGAGCACCGAGTTAAATGCGGTCCCCAACGGGAGTGTGCAACACCCCTCTCCTCGGTTTGTTTTTTTTCTCAAAAATATGATGCTGAAAAAAGCGTATGCGGCAAATGGAGTACAGGGTGGACCACTGCATCTCTTCTCCCACATTTGTCTCACCTTTCTCTCACCTCAGTGTCACTTAAGAGTGGATTTTCTCAAACTTTCAAACTGTAATATCTCACAAACCAAAAGTTATTTTGACAAACTGTTTGAAGATTCTTGTTGAAAATAATATAAAGAACAAAATGAGATCCATGAAGGCTACCTTTTGATAAAGTTTTCTAACGTGTGACCTATGAGCCAAATACTTTTTAGTATAGAAAATAGTCAATATGGGTCTTTTTTTACAAATTTAATTGCAAGGGATATTATAGCATGCACAGATCACAAAAATGATAAACTATTTAGAAGATATATCCATTCAAAATTTTGAAAACCATACATGCTAGTATATGACCAACCTAAAGGCTTCCGTATAGCTGTATACGAACCCATTCACTCTTGATTCAGAAGTACAGTGAGCTGCATGCGGACTGAACGCTTTTTTAGCTGGACGAAGAGAAAGATGGTCCCAATTGCATGTCTCTTTGCAAAAACCGAACTCATCAAAAGTGCATGGAACATGGCATCGTACTGCTATACCATTTATAGTGAACTAATCTTCATCCATCCGATTGTGTTCCTATGACATATGTTCTAGCTGCAGCCCTGTGCTAAGTGGCCAATATCTTTTAAAGTATTTGTTTTAGCTTAGCCGGATTATTATTGCAATGATCTTGTGTTTCTATTCAACCGTTGTTTTCAACCGATTCATTCAGGGGCTCCTTGAAGACCTGTTCAAAAGTACCGGTGCTGGGACCACCACTTCTGCTATGCTGTAAAGTTTTTGGCCCACAAAAATCATTGTATCCTTGCAACTATTCAAAGTCTGTGACCCCGTCGTCTTCTCGATCCACTTCCTCTCCGTTCTTCTCTCTGCAGCCCGCATCCTCCTCTCCCTCCGTCGCAATGGCCAGGCCATCTCCCGCACTAACAGATCACCAGGAATTGCCCCCACACGCTGGCCATCTTCTATCCATAGGGCTGGGGTGCCGAACTGCCCCCACGCGCGGCCACACGGCCCCAATCGGGCTGGGGCGGCGGACTACTCCGACCCGCGACCATGCTGCCCCCCTCGCAGCTCCGCGCTGCCTTTGCTGGCTGTGGGGCCAATCAGGCTGGGGCGGTGGAGGATCCAGTCGACTGTACTTAATGGGGCAGCAGGGCTGCGTCGATGCCGAGCTCGCCTGGGCATCCTGCTTCGATGCCGGGCTCGTCATAGCCGCCGGGCCGAGCTCGCTGGGGCAGCCTGCATCTGTGCCGAGCTCGCCATGGCCGGGTTGAGCTCGCTATATGACTGCCGGGGCCGAGCTCGCCCACGGCTAGGAGCCTAGGGCCGAGCTTGCCATGGCGGCGGGGGCTGAGCTCGTCTGCTCCCCATGGCTGGAGCTGGAGCAGAGGTCGTGCTCCCCCTGCGGCTGCCATGGCCTCACGCCACCGTCCGTACTGGTCCTTTCCATGGCAGGAGCTCGAAGGGTATTTTTATTTGGGCCTTGTTTGGATTGCATCAAAAAGTTGGAATTTTTTCACTCTCTCTCCATCACATCAATCTTTACACGCATTTACGAAGACTAAATATAGATTAAAAAATAACTAATTACACAGTTTAGTTATAAATCACGAGATGAATCTTTTAAGCCTAGTTGCATGACGGGACACTAATCATCAAATATAAACGAAATCTTCAAAGTAAATTTTTCTAACATTTTAAATCCAAACAAGGCCTTGGCACCAGACTTGAGTAGTCGAGGAAAAAGTGGGGGTTTTTTATTTGGCACCAGACCTTTTTTGAGAACTCAAACATATACCGCCTGGTACTAACTTTTAGAATGACAACAATTTGATGCTATTCGAATATTATATATTTGTATGACGAAAAATTTTCACAAGTGGATGCAGCATCTGTACAGTGCCGGTTTGAATGCTTTTTAGCTACAGAACGATGGTCCCAATTTTGAGGCTTGAATGCCTTTTTACAGTGTGGTCCAACTTTTTCCAAGCGTTGCCCGACCAAGACCTGACAAAGCACTGAGTGAACACCGTCTATGTACGAATATGCCATTTGGAGAGAAGCTTAATTGCCGTCCGATCAAACAAATGGTGAACGTGTCAAACATCCAGCAGGGACGGTAGCTACCACACCCCCATGGTAGCTACCACCCGTTGTAGCAAATCCACACTCATAGAAGGTACATGTATTTATGTACATATATATAAGTATCTTGATGCATATTTTTACATATTAATTGGACAGGGTAGTCCTAAGTACAACAACTGGTGCTGAACACTCTGGCTGATCTGGATGTTAGGCTCCTTTGTATGCTGACGCTTCTGGATGAACATTCTATATATCTTGCCTTTTGTTGAAACACTGTTGTTCAGTTAGTTAGAGCCGGACGGAATGTATCCGATGACACACTTCATCCGGTAACTGCCGATGTGCAAATTTACATGGCTAACACACAGGACATCATTGAGGACAGCTGAGTTGCTAATTCATGAACAATTTGAGACCTACCAAGCAACAGAAATCACGTAGTCAGGCACTACCAATCAGTACACGCAGGGTCTATTCAGACAAAGGTAATGTAAGTCATAGTAAAGATAAGACGAAACACACGGTTTTCTAGGTAAAAACTGGAGGAGGGCTGAGTTCAACCATGAATGATGACTCCTCATTCTGGGTCTCCCAAATGACTACGGGAAGGAGAGGCACATTAAGAGTCCAGCGGGGAATTTTGCAAAAGTCCTGGTCTGGGAGGCACATCCAGCATGAAGAAACATGTTTTTCCGGACACCACATTCTCATCTTGTTGTAGGTCTTTTTTTAGTAACACATTCTAATTGCTCTTTGTTATACTTTTGTTTTGGGGTTTTAGTGTTTCTACCCCTCTTTCAAGACGTAATGGTGATTTTACCCCTGTTTTTTTCACTTTGTGATTTTTCCCTCACTTTGTTTACTCGAAGCTGCCGTTTACCCCTGGTTTCCTACACCGTTGGAAGTAATTGGAATAAGTGGTGAAAAAAAAAGAAAAGAAAAAAGACACAAGAGCAAAAAGACTTGGATACCCTCCCTCCCTTCACCTGTCCGTCCATGAGTGGGAGGCCGCGACTTCTGTTCGCGTTTGACGAGAGGCCGCGACGAGCGCGACTCCCGGGCAGCAGCGCGACTCACCGGCGCCCCTCCCCAGGCCCGACGCCATCCCTGGCCGGTCCTCCTCCCCCCGCTCTCTCCTCCGGCGGCCCCTCCCCCCGCCTGTGACATGTTCTCCAAATCCTTAATCTTGTGTCCTCGGATCTTCGGATCCTGCGCCTCTGCTGGTGTCGGCGCCGAAGGCCGCCGTCAGGGGCTCGTCGTTCCTCTTCACCGGAGCATCCTCTCCGTCGAGTCATCCAAATCGTCCAAATCCGCCAGCAGGACCAGGATCCGGTGCGCCACGGCGGCGGCAGCGCCGGCTGTGGGGAGGGGCTCCAGCGCCGGCGCGGCCACGCTGTACGAGGTACTGGGCCAACGCGGGCGCGACGGGTCGGGGGGTCAAGGCGGCGTACCGGGGCCTGGCGCGGGAGCGGCACCCGGACGTGGTGGGGCCCGCGCGGCCGGGCGCCGCCGCGGAGTTCGTCGTGCTCCACGAAGCCTACGCCACGCTCTCCGACCCGGACACCTGCGCGCGCTACGACCGCGACGCCGTGGCCGCGGTGGCCGTGGTGCAGCGCCCTTGGACCAGCGGCGGGGGTGTCTACGGCCGGCCCCGCCGCACATGGGAGACGGACCAGTGCTGGTAGTAGAGACACGGCGTTCTTGTCTGCCTGTAGAGTAGTTAGACTTCACTGCCGCGTGCCGCCAGCCATGCGGCCATGGCGGCTCACCTTGGATTTTTTTGGTATTGGTGGCCATCCATGTAGTGTGATTTCGTCTTCCTTCTTGTACCTGCACTTGTACGGTTGTACCTGTGTGATCTTGAGAAGCGATTGCGAAGAAATTAGAAATTGACCTATGTAAATACTAGTACTTGGTGAGAGGTTTGAAGGAAATATAGCCCTGCCTCCGTTAATATTAAATCTAATGTAAGCTGTTCTCTCTAATATGCTAATGTTGTCGAAATTTTCAAAAAATTCCGTGCAAAAATGACATCTACATGTCCCAAAACAGGGATAAAAACGCAAAGGACATAATATAACAGGGGCAAAAATGTATGGGCAAAAGTGTCCAATTGTGCAAAAGTTAACACCGTTAGAGGCTGTTAACCTGCGAGGTAAAATGTTCCTTCGTTTGTAAAAACGAGAGGTAAAAACACAAAATAAAAAAAGGAGGGACAAAATCACAAACGGTCACGAAACGAGGGGTATAAACGCTCAAGCCCCTTTTGTTTTACCTGAATGTGTAGTAGGATGCTAAAAAAGACCCCCATCTGATTATGTGGGCTTCATCAAATTGTCAAGCATTTGACAAATGGAGGTTTGGTATCAAAAGCATTACATTCCGACTAATCACATCCGTTACATCAAACTTGTTAATATCAAGCGTGTGTAACTTCATTTGCTCCTGCCAAGAAATGGATTTAATGGAACAAAAGAGAACAGTATATTTGCAACACACAAGATAGCCACATCCCAAGCGTAAATTGCATTATTCTCCCAAAACCCCTCTCAACTGTAGCATTCTAATCCGTGCTCTCAGGTTCCATATTAACATGTCTGTAAAATTGTAAATCGAGATTTCATAGCTACGTATGTTTGATCAAACAGTCAAGCGCCTAAATGAGTGGATACAGTAAACATTCACTCTCTTCCGACGGTGAAAAGATGTCAGCCTGAGAGTTCTGTTTGTTAAACATTTGTTGGTCGGAATTTTTTCGAACTAGAAGTAGTAACATGCACACCATCACCAGAAACATTCAAGCCATGATCGTAATAACTATCAAAACATATTGAAAATATGCTCCATCCAAAAGCGCCAAAGCATTCAAGCCAATAGGAATTGAAGTAGGAACGGCATGCAAAAAAGATATCGATCCAATGCCGTGATTGTAATAACCATCAGCGCTCGCTGAAACAGAACAAACTCACCTCCACCTCGGATTCATTCATGTCAACAAGTTTGCATGTAAACTAATTGATATGCAAATTTGCTAATCATCAACGTATCTATGCAGAAACTAAGTGCCGAGAACTCCCAAAACTTGCTCATCAACAAGACAACAGCCACATACTATAACCAAGGCCAAGCAAATATTGATACAGATAAATATGTATTAAACCAGGAATAGCATAACAAGCCAACAAGGTCGCCTGTTTGGTTGATTGTCACTGCAAGACATGGATCAGAGGGGCAAAAAAACAGCAAGCTTGCATGAATGCATCATCGATTCGTGACGCCAATGCTAAATAAGATCCATATAAGGAGGCAAGGCAATTACGAAGTAGCACTCCCAAATCACAGGAACACTACTGCAATTGCAGAGGTACTATTTTTTTTTCTCAAACACGAGGTACTAAATTTTTGACTTGTTAAATCACATAATAAAAGCATTTCATTCAATTTGATCCAAAACATCATCGCAAATAAATTTGACTTGCATCAGGGTGGCATAAAACCAGAAAGCTTGCATGAATGCATGATGACTCATGATGCCAATGCTAAATAAGATCCAGATAAGGAGGCAATGATGAAGTAGCACTCCCAATCACAAGAACACTAATGCAATTGCAGAGGTAGTAAATTTCTGACTTGTCAAATCACATCTCAAAAGCATTTCATCCAATTCGATCCAGAATACCATCGCAAATAATTTTTACTTGCATCAGGGGCATAAAGCCACCAAGCTGGCACGAATCATGAGTCATGATGCCAATGCTAAATTAGATCCAGGTAAGGAGGCAATGACCAAGTAGCACTCCCAAATCACAGGAACGGTACTGCAGTTGCAGAGATATACTAAATTTCTGACTTGTTAAATCACATAACAAAAGCATTTCATCCATTTCGATCCAAAATATCACCCCATCAGGTGCAGACAGCGAACACATGGTTTCATTCATCACTGCATACTGGTTCTTAGTTACCACTACTTGCAACTGCTAGCTAGTTACCATATCAAGCCAGAATTTGCATCTGCATCGCATATAGCCATATACTATGCCACTACTACTGCCTACTGAACCCGTGCTACATCATACTGATACCGAGGATGATCATAGCAACTAACGTGACGACAGAGGAAATTAAACGCAGCAGCAAAAACGGAACGAACAGCAGAAACCATGTTCAGATCAGCTAGTGAGAGTGAGACAGGACGGCAGCGGGGCGCACCATACCAAACCGCCGCGACGGCCGGATTGGCGCTCGTCGATCAGGCGCCAGTGGGGCGGTCGCCGAGCTTCTGGAGGCAGCGGGCCGCGATCTCGAAGCAGAGGTACGCGTCGCGGGTGGCGTACGCCCACTGGTCCTCGTCCAGGTAGTCGCAGGCGTTGCCCTAGTCCGCCTGCGCCACCTTGGGCGGGCAGCGCGCCAGACGCATCTCCGAGCCGATCGCCACCCGCGCCATGCGCTCCAGGCTGAGGCCGCTCACCACCTTGGGCGGGCGCCGCGTCGCCCCGAGATTGGCGGCCTCCTCCTCCTCGTCGGTGTCGTAGCCGTCCCGATCCGCCTTGGCCTTGGCCCTGGCGAGCGCCGCCTTCCCCATCCAGTACTTGTCGGCGGGCTTGTCCAGCGCCGGCTTCTTCTGCGCCTCCACCCCTTCGGCCTTCCCGTACGCGAGCGCGAACAGATGCGTGAGCTCCTCGGGCGACGCCACGTGCAGGCCCCACTGCCTGGCCAGCTTCCTCGTCGCCTCCCGCGCGCCGAAGCAGGCGACGGTGATGCGCTTGTCGTCCAGGAACGCGCGGAGCTGGGCCATGTTGTTGTCGCCGTCGAACCTGAGGCGGTCGCCGTCGAACTTGGCCCTGCGGACGCGGGGGCCGCCGTAGGCCTCGGGGCTGTAGACGATGGCGCGGGAGCCGCCGAGGCAGAGCGCGACGCAGCGGACCGGGTTGGCGTGGTCGTTGGGGCGGAAGTCGGCGTCGCGCCAGCCCCAGGTGGCCCGGTCGGCGGGGTCGTGGCCGCGCAGCGCGACGAGGCCCGCGACGAGGGGCGCGCGGACGCGGCGGCCGCGGCCGCGGGCGGCGGCGGAGGCCTCGGCGAGCCAGCGCCTGGTGAACTCGTCGCTGGAGGAGAAGGTGGTGTCGACGGCGGCCAGGGTGCGGCCGATCCGGAGCACGGCGACGTCGCCGTCGCGGATGTTGTCGTCGTCGCGGTGCCAGTAACGTTGGTGCGGGGGATCGGGCCGCGCCAGGGTGATCTCCACGGGCCCCTTCATGGCGCTCGACGGCGGCGGTGGATTGGGAGGTGGGGAATCGAATGGGGTTTTGAGTGGGTTTTGTGGCGTGGCTTGGGGGAGGAGTTGGTTGGGTGGCGAATTGCTGGCAGGCTCACTAGTGGCGTGGAAGCCAGCCAGGCTTGCACGGCAGGAAGAGGCGAGGGGGATGTGATCTTTATAGCTGAGGTAGGCTGCTCCACGTGGCTCGATCAGGAGCGTTCGCTTGCTTTCTGCGGTGTGATGGCCGCTGGTTGTGCGTCGACGGGGATGGAGTTCTAGAAGCTGCGGTGGTCTCTACCGTTGCGGACAGACACACAGTGTTGGAAATGGTGGACCGGTGAATGGGATCGCCAAAACCGATCAAATTTCGCCAGTCTCCACCAATTAGGTTGGTGTTTGATGTGTTAAAATAGATAGATAGATATAGGTATCCGTATCTAGCCCCACATGTTAATACTTAGAAAAAAATCAACATATTCCCTCAGTTTCAAAATAAGTCATATCTCACATATTCTAAGAAGCAAACTAATAAAGTTTAATTAGATTTATAGAAAAAATAATATTAACATTTTGTATGAAAGTATATAACATGATTAATCCAATTATGCTTATTTTATATCATAAACATTAGTATTTATATATTAGGTTAAATTTCAGATTGATTAACTCTTTGAAATGCGAGATATATCCTTAGTTTTTGACGTAGGGAATGCACATATACATACACATAATCATATTCCACTCACAGGCCTTGTTTAGGCAGATAATAGTTATTTAGTAGATTAGCAAGACAAAGTTTGCTAATAAGTGCTACAAGTATTTCCAAACAGGTCTTATTGCGCACACATGCACATGTACCCTATAAACAAGGAACACACAGTGCACGCTTGGTGGCCTTATGATCTAGTATGAGCTAGGTTCATCTGCAAACGGCCAAGCCAGGCCGAATATAGACAGGTTCTTCTATTTGGTTGCTTTCCCGAAACTAAAAGCTACTCAATTATAAGTCACTTTAACCTTTTCTTTACATCCAATTTGTTATACACCTAAATATAATGTATATATCCAGATACATAGCAAATTTTATATGATAGCAAAATCTTCGTTCATACAAACAAGAATTGGACCTTTCGTTATGAATGAACTGCATCCTCTCCTTCCCTCCTGTTCGCGCCGCCCCGCCGCCTTTCCGTCCGCTTCTCTCGATCGCGTACATGAAACAACGAGCGTGGGTGAAGAAAGCATCCCTATTAGTTGATTCGTTGTTGAAAGAGCTGCACAAACGACAACGGCACAGGAATGGCCACAAAAGCAAAACACCGCAACACCCACTCAAAAAAAAAAAAAAAAAAAAAAACACCGCAACATCCATGGATCTCTCAAATATATAAAACCAAAAATGGTTAAAATGAGGCTTTCACCCTACCTCTTTATGATCGGGCATGAAAATTTGGAAAAAGAAAACTGCAACAATATTCTCAAATATACAAAACTTATTGTCTATAGATCAGTTTTTCTTTTGAATAGAAACCAATCAGATATACAAAATTCTGCGTCATTGCCTGAACTTGTTTCCTCACACAACACATTCGATACCATACAAGCACACCCCACACAAATATGTTCTAAAAAGAAATAGAACTTCGAAAAAGAAAACACAAAAACCCACAATGTAAATAGAAGCAAAAAAAATCACAGCTGCCTTCCTCTTCGTTCTGGTCTGTCCAATGCAAGTCCTAGTGCACGAACTTGAGATACAGAATCACTAGGATAGCTAACACAAGGACTGCTATGATGAGACCGATAATCCACTTGTTTCTATCCATTCTCCTCATCATGCCTCCAATGATCCTCCTGCTCTTGCCAACGTTGGTATCCACCTCATCCAACTGCATTGCCAAATAAGAATTACACAGCATGGTTAAATAGGGAACAGGAGATTTGAACAAAACAGACAACCACTTGTTGGTAATTGTGGATACCGGTTATTATATTTAACCGGTGCATGGCAGCATGGACTCTGCCATCAACTATCACCCATATTTGCTTGAACTTAACTATGAACTACGAGTTTGTATTGAAGAACAAGCTATGCTGTGTTTTTCTAATCCAAGTTGATGCATGAGATGATCTGATAACCATACAAACTTGGTGACGTCTGGTTCAATTAATAATAAGTATTATATTGATATCCATCTATCAATTATCTATGCAAGTCATCCCCACTCAGCAATTAATTACTCTAAAGCTCTCTCCATATTGATAGTGGGCTCAGTGTTTCAGGCGTGTGCTACCACAGTGGTATGTATGTCTTTAAGCATGTGAAAATAAGTGCATAATAAGCACAAATAACATAAAAATGGAAAAGGGGAAGCTATATGGAATTAAAAGTAAGTCTGCATGAAAAGAAATGGAAAAACATTTTAAAAGTTATTAAAACTCTTTTTGGGAAAAAAGAGTCATTAAAACTCAGCTAGTGTAGATACTACAGATAACCAAGGAAAAAGAACTGTTGACGAAAAGTAGGCCAGGTTCTACACTATCTCCTTTAATGTTTGCTGACATCAAAAGGCATAATAAACATAATTATCAACATAGAAACTTGTCTGCATAACATGTTTTGAACAGTAGACGGAAAGCTACATTTCATCTAATCTGAAAGAGAATAAGGTAGAGAGAAACTTGCGACTTGTAAGTGATTTCCTTTCAACAAATTGCATAGTACTGGAGATTTAAGATAATTTAATTTAAAACAAAACCAAATGGCACACAAAACCAAAATAATTAGTTCAAACCGGTAGAATTAGGAAAACAGATACTTACTACATCATGAGCACGCAAGAGAGATTGGCGCTGTTGATTCAGGTCATGCAAGATGGAGACACCAAGATCTTCAGTCTCCAGCATAGTTTTATGGCTATCTCTGAGCCTATTAGTTGTTTGGTTCTGTTTCTCAGTTGCCCTAAGTACTCTTGACCTTTGATCAGCAGAAACCTGTGGTCATAAAAAAAAATTACTCTCATAGAGATCGTCAACTTTTTATTTGCAGGTTGAAGGATAAACCCATGTAACTAGCAAATAAACAAATCTAAGATTGATGATGAATCAGAAATATGTGCTAGCAAAAGGACAAGGGGGCTCATACTTCATCAGAATATGAATGTTGTCAGATTGATATGGCTAGACCCTAGCCATATGGATTCTGGACAGCATATGCCATGGCATGCAGGGCACATTACTATCACCTTGCATATATTATTGATAGTTTTGGCTTATCCATGCTACAGGGGCAGTCTTTAGAATTTTTCTAGATTCGTATAGAGCTGCTTCAAGAAAAATTGATTGATAATTTAGATGAACAGCATGAGAAAACATGTGCTTCACCATTCAGAGTGTGTTTTATATGATGCAATATGAATCCATTCACTATAAGTCAAAAAAAAAAAAAAAAACAACCAAAGAACACATCCTGACATTAGCTACACAGACAAGGCATTGCTTTTGTCCCAACAAGCTCCACATCTGTAATTTGGAAGGTTCAATGCTTTCACTCACTGCAGTACTAAAAGGAGCCATATACACTTGTATCTTGACCACAGGGCTAAAATCCCAGAACTTAAGCTAAATTAACACCAACCAAACAGGTATGTTTATGTGTCATCTCTGACACATAACCAAGAGAAAATGATGGTTCGTAGACATGGGCATGCCTTGCATAACCTTGTTAATTAACAAACCAAAAGAGCATGGTTCACTCCTGATGAGAATGATTCATGAGTCCAGAAAAGGTAACATACCCCCAACGCGTCCGCCATTCCTGCCTCCAACAACTCCTCCCTCGCCCCCTGCTGCGCATTACCACTGATGATCCTCTTAAGCGCTCCCTTGAGGTTATTAAGATCTGACTTGTACTCCCTGATCTTTGCCAGGAGCCCAGCTCTAATGCTCGGTTGGAGGTTCCTTGCTTCGAGATCCATCTTCCTTATCTGAAAACAAAAACAACATCACCAATATGCAGTACATGTCTTGCGCCGCACAAGAAAACTTTCATTTGATCACTGCTTAACCTAATCATATATCCTATAAGAAGGAAACATCCCTAAATTTACACAATTATGCAATCTGTAGAATTGAAATTCTTCCTAGATCGATACAAAATACAGCTCTCAACAAGGAATTTTCCATGTCCTTTTTTCTCCCTATACCGCTGAATATAACTCCAAAGCCAAATTCAATGTGATTTCGTGAGGATGTGTATCCTTAGGCAACTTGGTAACAACTGACAAGGACGAATCGGCTAAGGTTAATAAAAAAAAAAAAAAAAATAAAAATAAAAAGGAGAGGCGAGGCGAGGGGATACCAGTGCCTCAGCGCCATCGATGCCGGATTGGATCTCCGCCGCCTTCTGCTTCAACTTCTCTGCGCGACCAGAAATCCAATGAATGAATAGACGATTCGGAGGGGGGAGACTACCGAGATCGCTTCCAGGATACAAAGAGCCTAGCGGGATTTGGAGGATTACCTCCTTGCAGGGCGGCGGCGGCGGTGCATTTGCGGGTGAGGGAGGCGGACGCCTCGCAGTACTGGCGCTCATAGCCCTCGAACACCTCGCTCATGGCGCCCGGAACTCGATCCCAGTCCGGCTAAACCCTCGAATTTCTCTCTGGAGCGATCGCGTCGGGAGGAGTCGCGGCGAAGGAAGGAAGAAAGGGGAAGGACGCGGGGCCTTTTACCTGTATACCCTTAGAAAAGTTTGGTCCAACCTTCATGCCACTAAAAAGTTCACTCACACCTGTATGTCCAAATCGAACTTTGTTTTCACCTACACGCCATTCCGTCCATACATATGACTAACGGTGTCAATCTATCATGAAAGAAGTCCAAATTACCCTCATGACATGTGGGCCCCACATTTCATCCCCTTCCTCACTTATTATTTTTTTTTCTTCAATCTCCCCTGTACAATCGGCGTGGCCGCCGCAACGCGCGCACCACCGACTTGCCGCCGCTCTCTCGCTCCCCCACCTCCCGCGATCCCCGTCCCCGCCTCCGCCTCCACCGGCGAGCAGACGTTGATCGCCCGTCTGCCCACTCGTCGGCTCCGATGGCCGCCGCGTAGCGGCAAGAAGACAAGACTTAGACCATACCGCCGCTGGGCGGCGCGACCGACCCGCAAGAGGACGCGCATCGCCATGGGCAAAGACTGACGACTACGAGGAGACCGGGCCGCCTCGGCGGCGGGCGGCTTCGCTCGGCCCACAGGGCGCGGCAGACCGCGGATCGGCCGGGACTGTCGCGATCAAGCGCCTCGCCGCGGCGGACGGAACTGCGGCGCTGCGTGAGGCTACCCGCTCGAGGGCGAGCGGCCGCGACGACCCCTACGTCGTCGCGCCCCACGGCTCGCCGCGCCCCCGGCCACCATGGACCTCTCGCATGATCATGGAGCGCGTGGCCCTGGCCTCGGCGACCTCCTCGACGAGCGCCGCCGCCCGAGGAGACGGTGCGGGGGTCATGTGGCAGCTGCCACGGCGCCAAGAAGATGCACGCCACCCACGTCTTCCACCGGGACATCAAGCCGGGTAACATCCTCGTCACCGACGACCGCACCGCCATCAAGATCTGCGACTTTGGGCTCGCCGTGCACATGGCCGACCCGCCGCCGTACGACAGCGCCGGGTCGCTGTGGTACATGGCGCCCGAGGTGCTGCTGGGGAAGCCCGACTACGACGCCCTCGTCGACACCTGGGCGCTCGGATGTGTGATGGCGGAGCTCATCGACGGGAACCCTCTGTTCGTGGCAGAGAATGAATTGGAGCAGCTCGACGAGATCTTCGACGTCCTCGGCACGCCAGATGAGAAGACGTGGCCGTGGTTCTCGTCCACGAAGTTCGCCACCCAGGAGATGCCGAAGCTCAACATGAAGCGGTTCAACCTACTGCGCCAAGAGTTTCCCAAGCTGTCCGTGAGCAGAGGAAGAAAGAGAGAAGGGGACAGATGCATCCGTTCACTGACAGCATGGCCCCACCGGAAATTAAGGGAAAGCAAGAGGATAAATAAGGGCATTTTAGACCTTTTCGCTGGCTGGGTCCACATGTAAGGGCTGGCAAACGGTAGAAACTAGACGGATGGTGGACAGAAGGGCGTGTAGGGAAAAACAAAGTTCGACTTGGGCATACAAAAGCAAACTTTTTAATGGCATAGAGGTTGAACGAACTTTTTTAAGGGCATACAGGTAAAAGGCCCAAGGACGCGAGTAGTCGATGGTTTCGGGTGGGGCCCTTGCCTTGCCTCGTCCCTCTAGCGACCCTCGCCTCGCCTCGCCTCGCCTCACTCGGCAAGGATTAGTGCTTGGTAGCTCACGGCAAGGGCAAGGTAAATCTTGCCCACACAGGTGGCAAGGTGTTTTTTTTTTAACTTGTGGCAAGGTGTTTGGAATAGTTAGACATTAAACTAACTCTTGTCACGCCTTGCCTAACAGGCACGAACGACGATAGCTTCACTTAAAGGAGGCAAGCCATTTGCATAAACTCCAACGCGAACTGCCAAAGCAACCAAACACCAGTATTTATTTTGAACCCTTGCTCTCAGCTAGGCAGCACATTAAGAGTAAACGAACCAAACGGCCCTCTAGTTGCTAGCTAAGTAACTAAGTAGGAGCGTATGCTATAGAAACCAGATTCCCGTGGAAACTATGGAAACTCGCACGTGGATCGTTGGATTTAAATCCGATAGATATGGCTAATCTCTCTTTTTTGCAAAATAAACCCCGTGACGGATGAGTGGATCGTTGGATCTAAATCTAGGGTTTATTTTGTAAAAAAAAGAGAGATTAGCCATATCTATCGGATTTAAATCCAACGATCCACGTACGAGTTTTCATAGTTTCCACGGAAACCTGGTTTCCATAGCATACGCTCCCAACTAAGTAACACGTCACGCAAACTGTCTATTGGAGTAATTGGAAGAATGGACTGAGAGTTTGGATTGTTTGTTTTATGCGAGAGTTTCGATGGGTACGAGAATAGAGTTTAGAGGATAAATAAACTTCTATTTCGATGGGAATTGTGTTTTTAATGTAGGATAAATAAATATTCAATGTCTATCATGGAATATTATATAATTTCCCATTTCTCACTCAAGATTTGTACACACTGGGTAGAGAAAATAATGGACCTATAGAGAAGTACTTGGACGATCGATCGCTTTGTGCTCATGGTGTTTCTATGTGCCTTCACTCAAGATTCAAGAGAGCTTTTGAGAACCAACCGAGCACACGGATCAATTAAACTACAATTAGTTACTTTATTATGTTTTAAGAGACCTCAAGTAATAATGATCGGAGGAGACCTCAAAATTCAAGAGAGCTTTTGAGAACTAATACATGATGTGTCGCCAACTATAATGATAAAGGCTGTATTTGGGCGGAGAGGGGCCGGGGATGCTCATCGGCCACCGTGTAACTATCGGTTAGAGAATAGGGTTCTTGTTGGTGATATGTTTGAATAAACATGATAGGTTTCGAATATATGTATGTTCAACTTTGTTAATTATTTTTAGTCTAAAAAATTATTCTCTCACATATACGAGAACACAATTATGTAAATTAAGCTAATACTTAAATAAATGAGAGAATTGGTCATGGGACATCACTAATGGCTGAAATTGGGTGCCACACACCTCCACTTTGCTTATTTGCCGAGGGACACTACGTTTCTATTTTGGTTGGCCAGTGGACACCGTCGTCTGGTTACAGTCGTTAGTGGAGAGAGAAAATTTACAAAATGACACTCGTGCCCCTCCCTCCCTCTCTCTCCGCTCGCGTCTGTCCTCTTCCTTCTCGCTCCGCACGGGCACCGGTCTTCCTCCCCGGCGACGGTGCACCCAGGCCCCCGCGCGAGAGGGACGGGCGGCGCACGCTCCTCTGCGACCGAGGCGGCGGCAGTTCCGTGACCAGGGAGACGGCGTGGCCTCGAGCAGCTACGGCGTGGCCTCTCCGTGGGTTCGCGACGCGTTGCCCCGTCCCCGTCATGCAGCGGCGTCAGCGACGGTGCGCCCCTGGTTGTAGCGGCGCAAACGCCCCCTAGACACAACGGCGCGGCGGCCCCTCTTCCTCAGTGATACGGGGGTTCCCCCGACCCCTTATCCTCACCGATACGGATTCCCCGACGGCGGGCGCGCCCCCCCGAGCGCGCTCGGGACGGCCTCCGACGGCAGGCCGCGCGGCCCGCCGGAGGGCCGGCCCGTCGCAGCTCCTCCCACACCCGCGGCGACGCGGGCGGCCCGCCGCTCCCCCACCCACGAGCAGCCGGCCCCGACCTCCACGGGAGACGGCGTGACTCGGTCCTTCCCCAACCCGCGAGGCGCAGCCCAGAGGCGTCGTCCGAGGCGCGGCTTTGCAGGCCACCGCCGCTCCGCTCGGTCTCTGGCCTAGTTGGGCGCGAGGGCGGCACGTCTCCCGACCCCGACGCGGCCCCCGGCGGCGGCGCTCCCGGCCCCGGCGCGGAGAGGGGCGGGCGGTGCTCCTGGCCCCGGCGCGTCCCCCGGCGCTCCATGGGAGGTGCAGGCGGCGAGCGGCGTCCCCTCCCTGCGCTGCCCCGGCGTGGAGAAAGGCGGGCTCGGGACGGGGACGGGGAGCGACATGGCTCACGGAGCTGGAGTCCAAACAGACATGGCTCAGGCACCGGTCGTCATTTTGCAAATTTTCTCTCTCCGCTAACGACTGTAACCGGACGGCGGTGTCCAATGGCCAACCAAAATGAAAACGTAGTGTCCCTCGGCAAATAAGCAAAGTGGAGGTGTGTGGCACCCAATTTCAGCCATTACTGATGTCCTACAGCCAATTCTTCCTAAATAAATTGACTTGATTGAAAACATCCGACGCTTGAGTTTATCCAAACCACAAATAAAGCAAGGACACTATACTATGAAATGCTCATAATAATCCCACGATAGGCTACAGTTAGTTGCTCAACTTTTTGTGGTGCTCGTGCAAATTTATAATATGAGATAATATGGAAAACAAAATCAGTGGTAGAAAAGGGTAAAAAGATAATTCATTCATCAACAACGCTGGATTGGATTGTTTGAGCAACAACAAGGTCTTAGAAGAACGCTAGTGTTGTTCTACTTCTACACCACCATCCTATACATAAAGATGTCGACAAACTATATTTCCTAGAAGAAAGAAACTTACCGATTTCCAGCTCTAATCATGCAGAGATGCACGACACGCAGGGGGGGCACTGAACCATGTTCCTGCAAATGGCTCAACGACAAAAAAAAACAACCATTCTCCTATTCCACTTGTACAGTGGCTCTCGACTCGTAACGACCACATTCCATCAGTACACTACAACCACGAGTCGTAGACGTCCTGAAACAAAAGACTACCCGAGCTGGACAGACAATCAAAAGCAGAAATAATGATCGCACACGCACCAGCGTTTTTTACGGTCGGTAAACCGCTGAAACCGCGTTACCGACCTTCCCGGCCGTCCGGTTTTGCTCGGTCTGCCGACCGGCCCAAATTTCAAATTTGAAGTTTGAAAAAAATGCTGAAAAAATTCCTAAAATAGCTCTTGAATTATGGAACCCAATGGTGTAAAAATTTTTCAAATTTGAGTTCGTTTAATATTTATTTAGACGTTTAGAAGTTTGAAAAAAAAAAAGAAAAAATACACAAAAATGCCCGAAGGCCCATTAAATCATGAAGGTCGAAAAACATACTAAACACACTCAAATTTGAGTAATTTTGACATCATCGATTCTACAAATCATGAAGTATTTTTAGGAATTTTTTAGCATTTTTTTTAAAAAAAAATAAATTTGAATTTTAAAAAACCGCCAAACAGCTAAAAACGTAAAACCGACAACCGCGCCATTCAAATTCAAATTTGAATTCGGCAGTTTTTGCCCGAATCGACAAACCGGCCGGTTTACCGGTTCCGCTCGGCCGGTTCGGTCGTCCGGTTCGGTAAAAAACACAGACACGCACACGCCCGCGGAAAGCCAAGGAAAAAAATCGTGCTCAAAATAAAAAGTGTCCAGGCGCCGCCCTCGTGCGCGCTTGCCTTTGCCTCGTCAAAAGCAAGGCAAGGCCGGCTCACTGTCGTGTCTCGCTCCCACCTGATTCCCCCCGATTCCTTCCGCCTCGTCAGCGAGCCCCATGGCCGCCGCGGCGCCTCTTCTCCTCGCGGTCCTCGTCGTCCTCGCCGCCGCGGCACGGCCGTCCCTGGCGGCGGGGGCGCTGCAGGACCCGGCGGAGCTCCTGCGGCGGGCCAAGGAGCCGGCGTTCGCGGGCTGGATGGCCGGGGTGCGGCGGCGGATCCACGAGAACCCGGAGCTGGGCTACGAGGAGTTCCAGACCAGCGAGCTCGTGCGCCGGGAGCTCGACGCGCTCGGGGTCCCCTACAGGCACCCCTTCGCCGTCACCGGCGTCGTGGCCACCGTCGGCACCGGCGGCCCGCCCTTCGTCGCCCTCCGGGCCGACATGGACGCGCTGCCCTTGCAGGTCTGGAAACTGGAACCGCCTTCCTTGTTCTTTTCTTCTTCTTCTCCGGTTATTCTGCTCTTCTTCCTCTGCCTACTGATTTCGGTGCGGAGGATTCTGGGAAAGAAATTGTTGCTGGCTTTTCCTAAGGAAGGATAGAGGCAAATGTCTCTGCACTGGTTATCGAATCCTTTTTTTTTTGTTTCAACCGAGAGCTTGGATTATAAAAACTACCTGCACAGTTCTAGTAGCTACAAAACTATATTTGAATTAGTCAAGGGAAGAGGAACGACAGGGATTCGAAAAACCTGTGGTCACTAGAAAGCTAAAATTTGCTTTAGAAATCCTTATCCATTGAAATTTGCTGCGGAGCAATACAAAGTGCGCATATGCGACATGGAAATGATCTATTGTAAGTATCGAGGCCACCACGTGCGATATGGAAATGGTCTATTTATCGAGTATGCATATGTATAGTTCATTCATTAATGGCAGACATCCTGGTCACTGGTAAGAAAAAGGGAGGAACAGGTCTGCACCTACGCCTAGGTACTAGTTCCCTAGCTGCCCTTCCTGATTAGGAACATACAGGCAAAAGAA
This sequence comes from Themeda triandra, assembly GCA_018135685.1. NCBI lineage: Eukaryota > Viridiplantae > Streptophyta > Magnoliopsida > Poales > Poaceae > Themeda > Themeda triandra. The sequence continues at coordinate 128,790 of JAENPR010001343.1, read as the reverse complement.
CTTTGGCTTGTTTACTGAAATGAATCACATGGGCTGCCTATGTGTATCTGTCATATATGCCTTTCCAGGTTGGAGAAACTGGCTATATGTTTGAATTTATTGTGCACATGAGCATGATCTCTTCTCTTGGTGAATGTGAAAATCAACATCTTTTTTTTTTTACCAGCTCTCAAACAGCCTATATTATATTGTAGGATCAAATTTCAATTATTTTTCTTGATAATTTTAATTATAGTAAACTACATCTGCTCAGTTAAAATTGATCTCCTGTTTTACAGGAAAGTGTGGAATGGGAACACAAGAGCAAAGTTCCTGGGAAGATGCATGGATGTGGACATGATGCACATGTTGCTATGCTGTTGGGATCTGCTAAGATTCTTCAGGAGCATCGTGATGAGTTGAAGGTTGGTTAAACTACTTTTCTGTATATAAAGCAATGCGAATTTCTCACTAGACAATGAAAAGTTTTGAAATAATTGAAATTCTCTCTTCAGACTTTGAGTGAGATATCTGAATAAATTTGAATATGGATAAATCATTGATTGTTAAAAGTATGAGTATTAGCAGCAATAATTTGGATATCCAATCCTTCATTTTGGCAAACATGGATGACTATTTGATTTGATGTATTGTTTTTAGTGATGTATATTAATTTTGATGGTTTACCTTGCACCTGTTCTGTATTTGTGACAATGATAAGAGAGATTTGTTGATTAAATAATAATAGAATAGCCTTAAAAAAACTATATAAGATGTTTAACATTTGTATATTGCAATCCTTTCCTTGCTTTACGTCGGTGTTTCGTACCCCGGGGGGTATAACACCAACGAGTAAATTTCTATGCGTGCTCCCTAATCCGGATGGTGATGCAAGATGGACACAAGCGTTTATCCCGGTTCGTGCAAAGAATGCCCTACGTCCGCCAAGGGGGAGAGATTTGTATTATCTTGCACCGGGTTGCTTGTACAGGGGTGAGTACAAGGTAGTCCCGAGACTTAGTGAGCGAGCGTGGAGCGAAGGCGTCAAAAACGCCGTAACGTGTCCTGAACTAGGCCCTAGCATCCCCTTTTATAGGCCAAGGGGAGGCTCAGAGGTACAGAGTAGATAGGGCTGTCGTGGGCGTGACGTCGAGGTACTGGTGCTGGCAAGTCGTCGAGTCTGTAGATGCTCCTTGTGGTCCGGCTCGAGCCTGTAGCGGTATGGTCAATGATGGCCTGCTCGTTCTTCTCGGTCGTGGGCTGACGTCGTCGAGGTATGGCGCTGGCGTAGACGAGCATGTGCGTCCGGGAACCCCGCTGTATGGCCGTCGAGGTGGGAAAGACAGGGCACTGCTTGCTCCGTACGCCAATCGCGTCCGCCATTATTTCCTCGAGCGCCTGGAGGCCGGCTCGAGGGGCGACGTCCCGTGCGATGGGACCGAGCGAGGGTTGGATGGTACGGAGAGTTGACAATTGCGTTCCGAGAGGGTGCCGCACATGGCATAGTGCCGGGTATGGTGCAATAGTGGCGCCGCCATCCTCGAATCCGGATGGACGGGCGGCGTGATGGTGGAAGTGACCGGCGTACGATCACTATTGGGTCCCGTAGCCATGGAGTTAGGCGAGGCGGCGTACTATGACGCTCGTTCGAGCCCCGTAGCCACGTGCGTGCTCTCCGGACAGTGCAATGATTGAGGGCGTACATCGAGCGGTTACCCGCTCGAGCGTTCTCCGTCCCGCTCGAGCGGTTGCTCGCTCGAGCGGTTTGCGTCATCGTCTCGAAGGCCGCACGCTCGAGCGGTTTCCGTACTTGCCGAGCGGCGAGCCGTCGCGCCGAGTTTAGGAGGTTCGAGGCTTTGTGGGCCTCGAGAGTGGGCCGCCCAAAAAGAGTAGGATTGGGATTTCCTTGGTTAATTCTTGGGAGAGTTGAGGTGAAACGGGCTGGATTATTTTCCTCTAATCTACCTCGATTTAGGACCCCTAATCTAGGTACCCGACAAGAGCCCCGAGCCCTTGTTTGATTGTGAAACTTCAAACAAGGGATCATGAAGGGAGTTGAAGTACCTAGAATTGGGATTATTGTCGGTGTTTCGAGGAGTCATTTCGTCCTTTCTCCGTGGGCGCGCGAGCGCCCCGCGGGGTAGTTTTCGAGGCCCCGCAGGAATGAGGCATTCCTCTCCGGGGGCTTTGAGATGAACGGTTTTGCGTAAGAGTATTATTAACTCGGAGTTGTAGCAGCTCGAGGCAGGAGATTTAGTTACTCTTCGAGCCCCCGAGTATTTCCTGTTCCTCCCGTGTCGAGGGAGGTCGTTTAGGTGACTCGAGCCCCCGAGCCTCGAATGGCTGGGCTGGAGTTGTGATCCAGCTTCCGCCGGATCTCTTGGATCGGCTCCAAGCGGTGAGAGTCCCGACACTACTCGTGACCGAGCGAGCGCCATACCCCCGTGAGCCGATGGCGGTAGTCCAAGTGAGAGCTCGCCTCCTTTCGAGGAGACGGCCGTGGCCCGGGCGCTTCATTAGAGCCGGGCGCTTAGTTTCCAGAGGACCGGCCCCGCTCGAGGGGACCGGCGGCTCGAGTGCCTCCCGTCGACGGATCTCTTGGATACCTAGTGCCCGCCTTGACACGCCATCTCGGGTTCGAGGGTTCGTTCGAGCGGAACATTTCGAGGGTTCCCCCATAGGCGCCCTAACTCGGCGCTCGAGGGCGGGCCGTTCGAACCCGTCCGTGGGCCGCCCTCCGCTCCTCGAGACTTACTTGTGGGACCGGGTCCCCGGGTTTCTTACCGTGTGCGGACCGTCCGTCGAGACGTCCCGTCATTACGCATCCGTCCGTTGTAAGCGGCGCGCGCTTTAGGCGGAAACCGGCGCGTCGTGGTGATCGTGGGCTTGGCGACGGTTCCGCCCGTCTCGCGACGCGTGCGCCCGTAAGGGAGGTAGGTGGCGGTTTGTCGTGGCAATAAATGCGGTTACCGTTTTTCGTCGAGTCCGCCGGGGCGCGCGGCCGTTGGATGGCGTAATCTAGGCCGTCTGGATGCGATTCACGCGGATCGGCTTGGGCTCTATAAATATGGAGGAGTAGGCTCCTGCCTTCTTCCCCGCATTCTCGCCCTTCGCGCCCGCCGCCGCTGCGCGCCTTCTCCCGCATTCAATCCGCCGCCGCCCTCATTCGCAACCGCCGCGCCGCGTGACCGCGGCGCCACTCTAGCCCGCGATCGCGCCGCTTTCGCGCCACCGTTCCGCGCCACCGTTCCGTGCTCCGCCGCGCGTTGCTCCACCGTCCCGCTCCGTCACCGACATGAGGAGGCCGGGCCAGAAGACGGGCCGAGCTCCGCCAGGGTGCCGGTGGCAAAGGCAAGTGGCAAAAGGTGAGTGCCGCCAAGCCTCCCACGCCGGTGGCGATGGCGGAGGCGCTTCCGTGGCCTCGGTCCACGGTGACCGAGGCGATGCCGCCAACTTGGTGAATGGTGGATTGCTTCCGCCCAATCCGGCGAGGGGTTACCGGAGCGAGGTGCCTGACGACGACCACTGAGCCCAATCCCCGCCGGGCTATATCCCGAGCTTTATCGTTCCACCGGCGGGGACTTGGTGCGCGGCCGAGCCGCTTCATGCGGCGCCCCACCATTTCGGGTTGAGCTCCAAAGATTTCAACCCCAACTCCATCTCGCTCGCGGCTACTTACGCCGCCGTTGACGGTCGTTAAGTGCCAATTTTTACCATCAACGAGACATGAGAAAGGACTAAAATATGTTCACCAACTAGATATAGGGGTTATACCGATGCAATTCCACGAGTTTTGGTGAATGTCCTGCTTCTCGCAGGTGTCACCAAAATACCCAAGGAAGGCCCACATATCAGGTTTACATAGAGATAATCGGGAACCGGTGAAAATTTCCGTAACTGAAGGTTCGAGAAGGCTCGGACCAAACGGGAGCCCGAACGGCTCAAGGCGGGTCGGCCGACTCCTTCTTGGGTCGGCCGACCGCCCACCTGACCAATCAAAGATCGCCTCGCGGATCCCCTCGTTCCACCGCCTTTGAGGATGAATAATTATCGTCCGTTTAGGCCGGTTTGATCCGATGGCCGTGGTGCATCCTAGGGCTATATAAGCAGGCCCCGGCCCCCGGGAGGAGGCAATCCCTTAAACCCTAATTCATTATCTCCCGACGGATCGTAGTTGTAGAGGCGTCCCTTGAATGGATGACTTCTCTTCTCTAGAGAATTAGAGCTAGACATTCCAATGTAGTAGATTAGATCTAGATGAGAGTTAGGAGAGTGAGCGGAGCCGCGCTCCGGTTCTCGAGAAGTCTTCAGAGATTTGGTATGTCTTTGTATCTACTCTGTAAGACTTATGCTTTAATATATTTATCTTCTCTATTTACTTTTATGCCTATCTTGTGATTGTTAGTATAGTAGTTATGCTTAGTATGGGATCTTCGCCGCATCGAGTGCTCTAGTTTTCATGAGATTAGAGTAGTAATTAATAGTGTAGACATGGTGTCTAGACTAGAGGTTACCTGAGATTGCACCCAATCCTACGGATTGTTGTGGTAGCCCCAGTAGTGACAGCCCGACGGCCGACGTATTCCACCTCGTTCGGGTTGGTGTTTGTAGGACCGTAGTCGGACCTTCCTAGCCCCTTCTCATCCATGTCCGTGGCTAGTGCTCCGATGTCCCGAAGTGCTATCGTATGATTGCTATATCTATCCATCTCCCGTTATTATAGAACCAAAGTAATAGAGAAGTATATAGGAACCTTGATCTCTCCCGTTGTCCTCTCACTCTAGCTAGCTACTCATTTATCATAGAATTCTCATGTGTGCTTTATTATATTACCTTACATATATATATATCGTTTACCCCCGCTTTAGTCTAGTTGGTTTACTAAGTTAGTAGATACATGATGGTGAGTTATCGATTCTTTAACCCTTGCTTCCCCGTGGTAAAATATAAATAACGATACCCGGTTTACTCCCGGTAAAATGCTACAATGGTATGTTCTCAGGCGCTTGCGGAATCCTTCATATTTAGTTGCACTTAATTTATACCAACAAGCATTTTTGGCGCCGTTGTCGGGGAAGCAATCGGAGTTAAGTTTTTGATAATGATCTTGATGTCTCGCTAGTTTAGTGTACCACTAGCTTTAGTAGGATTACCCCTTGTTCTCTAAGTGTGGAATAGACAGACAAAAGAAGCCGATTTGACCTTCCCAAGCAAGTTTCCACAAGGAAAGAAGAGACATTGAAGAGCCCAGGGTCCCCCAACATTCAACATTTATCAACATTGGAACCCCGCCACCTCACGAATGTACAAAAGGTCGTCGTCACAAGAATTTCAAATCACTTCACAAGTGACGAACATAGATGTTGCACCACTCACAAATTTCATTATGTGAGTCATGGTAACTATGATCAAGAATGGTGAGATAGTCTTGCTCATGGACTTTAAAATTATGAGTAGTTATCATTTAAATTCTTGCACCCCACCGCATGTTTACTTTTAACAATTCATGCATCCACTACAGCTTTAGCTTGTTTATGTTCGCTTATCCATTGCATGTTTGGTTTCTTAGATTCATCCATGTGTTTTGCATCTAAAAAAAAAAAAAAAACCCTCACCAATGATCATGCTTTTTCATCTCCATTTGAGTAAATCTCTATAGTTCTTTCATGTCACCTTTGTTTGCTATAGTATGCTTTGGTTTGGAAGTGTTGCGCATACCTCCAAAGGTTTTTAAATTAAGCGTGGTGCTTAGGTTAAATACCTTCCTTAATTAAATTAGACATGGAGTCTAGTTTGGTTATTGAACTAAAATGTGCTTTAGTAGATATTGGTTATTTTGTTGGACTAACCCCCGCGTAAAACTCTCAAATCCAATTTGGGTAAGTCAAGAGATGAACACACTTCGTAGATGAAGCAAGGCATATGATGAATTCCAACAACTTCACACAAAAGACACAACTCATCCATTGTTCAAGGAAGAATTGTAAGTATCAAATATCATTCACATTGTCTTTTGTTGCAAGTTAACTTTGCCTTGAACCATGTTAGCGTGCCATAAAAAAGAGCCGTTAGAAAACATGATAAATAAAGTCTATGCTAAAGTAACTCAAAAATCATCTCTTTATTAGCATAGATGAAATTCTAAAATAGATAGTGGATAATAGCCCATAGTTTGAAATTGTTGCAATCCTTCGGGTATGTGTCCCCTAATATTTTGCAGAAAGAACTTATGATCTGCCTATTCGTGGATTGGCATCACCTCGCGAATTTGCCACTTCAAGAATGGAACAAAGAGAAAGACAAGAGTGCCACAAGAAGCATCAACATCTTGAACTCACTCAAAGAAGTGGATTAAGGCGACAAGCTATGAGCAACTCCGAAGACACCATCTTGCATGTCGGCAAAGAAGGACAAGGATGGAATGGCATGCATCCTTGTGTCAACCAATCATTATCAAGGGTTGACCACCGACCAAGCCTTGAAGGACCATGACTATGGTTGCAAGATGATGTCCCTAAGCCATTGGAGATGAAGCCTCAGATATACTAAAGAAGCTCCTTCCTTGATCATCAAGACGGATGGCGTACAACTCTTCGCCATGCCGCTAGAAGACAAAGACCATCAAGGAAGAACTCGAGTCAACATCTCCAACGAACATCAATGCGTCAACCAAGACTCAATGAAAATCAAGAATGGTTGACGAAAGAAGATCATGCAACACCGTACGCTCATCCCGGATTGGACAAGATAAACGAAGGCAGATGCAAGGGAGAGATCTTTGCTCAATGGACCTATAATCAAAAATCCCTCTCGCACAAATGAAGGCTTAAGAACAGAGGACAAACAAGGTCTAAGGACATAGGAGTACAACACACTCGAGGGATAACTCAACACTCATATTTGGTTTCATGTGGCGAACGACAACAAAGTCAAGCTTGGGGGAGGAAGGCCGATGACTCTTCAAACAATGATCCAAAGAATGCTCTTCCTCTTTTCAAGCCTCCGTCGCTCCGGCACGTTGAGAAGAAACAATGAGTGGAGCACAAGGTCTATGCATAAAAAAAAAAAAAAAAAAGAGTGAAATTTTTGAAGACAAGATGCTCAAGGAGAGAGGTCAATCAAGCAAGGCAAACTCCAAGAAGAAGTAAAGGACCACTAGAAGCATCTACTCTTCATCACAAGGTATTCCAGTTGATAAAGACTCTGACAAGAAAGAACATAGGTGACTCCTTTCCTAGAGTTACCATCTCAAGAGGTGCAATTCTCAAGGTCTCTACCTTTGGGATCAAATGATGCACCGAAGGAGTGAACATGACAAGAAGTCCCGTTCGGAGGACTTAAATCACTAAACCCGCCAAGGAGGTAACTTGGTATTTATCAAGATTTCCTTTCACAAAGATTGCATTTTCCTTTAAGCATATTTATTTTCCCTACATGCATCTTAATTGCATCTTCGCTTTACTATCTCTCGCACTAGAAAAAGAAAATAAAGATTTGTGCATTTGCATCCGAAAACTACTAAGCCCCATGTGAATAATCATTCATTGTGGTGGCATAAAAATAATTTTTTAGCATATCTATTTTCTTTGTCTCGCATTCCTTTATTATAAAAAAGATAAAAATATTTCTTGTGATCCCGTTATAAGACATTTGAGTTAAGAAAGTTCTAGACAACCAAGGCCTAGAGGTTTTTATCACTAACGCTTAATCAGTTCCACAAGCTTTGTTGTCTATTTGAGCTTCACAGAACAAGAAGGATCGAGAAGAGCTAACAGACAAAAGGATGTCCAGTCTCCTGTCGGAGTGCCGCCCGCAACATTCAAGTGTTTGTCTCCAACAAAGATCTATCTACGACACTCCAGGAGGACTAGAACGTCTTCATTGCCCGTCGCAACATCGAGACTATGTCAACATCCAAACTTGGGGAGAGCATCCCCGTGTATCAAGCTAAGTGTTCCAACTTGTCTATTTATTTATAGAGCTTGCTAAACAACTAAAAAAAAAAAAGATGCATAACCTTAGAAACCCGGAAAAGATTTCCTTATTTATCTTTTCTACTTTTGGAGAGCTCTTATTAACTGCCTTAAAAGTGATCCCTAGAATAAACTCTACATGGAGATGATGAATAGTTGCTCGCCGTAATTCCTTTCAAGTACCTAGTTTTCAACCTTGCACTCTCCCGAGTTTTGGACACAACTGTTTAGATTTGAGATTTGCTCTCAACCTAAAACTTGTGGGTAGCAAACACTTGATCTAAGTCTAGGTGGTTGACGGGTATGATATGGGAAGGTTTGAGCCGTCATCCATCTTGTTCCTAGAGATACTAGAGTTCTGGAGAATTTATCTTTGAAAACATTAATTCATGCATGATGAGTTCCTTTATGATGAGAGTTCAAATTCCTACCACAGCCATATATTCATGCTTACTAGATTAGAAAGACACATCTATTTATATAGATCATATTGTAGGCATTGAGTGTAGTCTTTATAGGCATTGAGTGTGGTTATGCTGTGGACCCATAAGGAATCAGTCATGCAATTAAAGTCAATACTATGTGCTCTCCATCCATTGATCTATGCTACTTCCCCCTCGAAGCATGCACCCATTTTATAAATGTTACATTCATTCTCCGTGCTACTTCGCCCCTAGAGGTACCACCCACATATAGATCCACATCCACCACATATTATGTCAAGCTCCTACCCCGGGAGTACGCATTTCCCCACATACTGTGCTAACTTTACCCTGGAGATTCGCACCTATGCTGCTCCTACTCTGGGAGTACGCATCCATCCATCCATCCATCCATCCATCCATCCATCCATCCACATATACATACGCCATTCATTTCACTTCATCCAGAAAAGGTTCTACTCCTATCCTGGGAGTGAACATCTAGAAATAATCATCACCGTTCCAATTGCCTACATAAAAGCTCCACTATTATCATTTTAAGTTATACACTCCCCGTTGTTAAAGTTTCATTTCCGTAGGATTGGTTGCTCTATAAAAAAAAAAAAAAAAAAAAAAAGAAAAAAAAAAGAGAAAAGAAAAAAAAAAAAAAAAAAAGAAGAAGAAAAAAAAAAAGAAAGAAAAAGAGTAGCCAAGTCTTTCCTTCAAGAAGTTTCAAAGTTTCCGAATAAAGGGAGTCATGTTATCCCCAAAGGAGCAAGTGTAGAAGTAGATGTTCACCAAGTGATCACCCCTCATAATCATTTCCTTATCATCATCATCTTATCATCCATTCCATTTCCTCATTCACATGCACATATGACTTTATTATTATTTTAGTTCCTATTGGATCCATGTCTTAACTGTGCAATATATGCAAGTGAGTTTGAGTGTCTCTCCACCTATGAGCTCCACATAAGCCTATTAGAAAGTAGGGTAAGAGAGAGAAGGCGCTTTCCATTATGCCTTAGTTCCATAAATACCACATATTTTGAGAGAAGAGAGAAGGCATACGCTACACACATGCCTTGGAGAGGATCCAAAAATACCACAAATGAGAGACCCGAAAGGTTCATACAAGGAACTCGAGTTTTATTTGAAAATCTTGCAAAAACTCGAATAATAGTTGATCAAAGAGCGAGAAACATAGCGCTTGACTTGACCGTTCTGTCTTTCAACTGCTCAAGACCCAAGTGACGGTTACAAGCCCCATGGTGAAAGGTAATATGAGTAAGTTTTGAGTCAGAATAGTTCACTCTAATTCGGAGGAGAGTTCTTGTTTGAACGCATGTGTACTTGTGAGGAGTGAAAGCATAGTAGCAACTCCTGATCCATCACTGAGTTTATCTTTGCTCGTGGACGAGCAAAAGGTAAGCTTGGGGGAGTTGTTGACGGTCGTTAAGTGCCAATTTTACCATCAACGAGACATGAGAAAGGACTAAAATATGTTCACCAACTAGATATAGGGGTTATACTTGACAGAATTCCACGAGTTTTGGTGAATGTCTGTTTTCAGGGTGTCACCGAAAATACCCAAGGAAGGCCCACATATCAGGTTTACATAGAGATAATCGGGAACCGGTGAAAATTCATGTCTGGAAGGTTCGAGAAGGCTCGGGACCAAACGGGAGCCCGAACGGGCTCGGTGGTGGGTCGGCCGACTCCTTCTTGGGTCGGCCGACGCCCACTGGACCAATCAAGATCGGCCTCGCGGATCCCTGTTCCACCGCCTTTGAGGATGAATAATTATCGTCCGTTTAGGTCGGTTTGATCCGATGGCTGTGGTGCATCCTAGGGGGCTATATAAGCGGGCCCCCGGCCCCCGAGGAGGCAATCCCTTAAACCCTAATTCATTATCTCCCACGGGATCGAGTTGTAGAGGCGTCCTTGAATGGATGACTTCTCTTCTCTAGAGAATTAGAGCTAGACATTCCAATGTAGTAGATTAGATCTAGATGAGAGTTAGGGAGAGCGGAGCTGCGCGCTCCGGTTCGAGAAGTCTTCGAGAGATTTGGTATGTCTTTGTATCTACTCTTGTAAGACTTATGCTTTAATATATTTATCTTCTCTATTTACTTTTATGCCTATCTTGTGATTGTTAGTATAGTAGTTATGCTTAGTATGGGATCTTCGCTCGCATCGAGTGCTCTAGTTTTCATGAGATTAGAGTAGTAATTAATAGTGTAGACATGGTGTCTAGACTAGAGGTTACCCGAGATTGCACCCAATCCTACGGATTGTTGTGGTAGCCCTGTGGTAGTGACATGCCACGACGGCCGACGTATTCCACCTCGTTCGGGTTGGTGTTTGTAGGACCGTAGTCGGACCTTCCTAGCCCCCTTCTCATCCATGTCCGTGGCTAGTGCTCCGATGTCCCGAAGTGCTATCGTATGATTGCTATATCTATCCATCTCCCGTTATTATAGAACCAAAGTAATAGAGAAGTATATAGGAACCTTGATCTCTCCCGTTGTCCTCTCACTCTAGCTAGCTACTCATTTATCATAGAATTCTCATGTGTGCTTTATTATATTACCTTACATATATATATATCGTTTACCCCCGCTTTAGTCTAGTTGGTTTACTAAGTTAGTAGATACATGATGGTGAGTTATCGATTCTTTAACCCTTGCTTCCCGTGGTAAAATATAAATAACGATACCTGGTTTACTCCGGTAAAATGCTACAATGGTATGTTCTGGCGCTATGAATCCTTCATATTTAGTTGCACTTAATTTATACCAACAACCCGTGTGTGAGGGTACACAGGGAATGGCGCCGCAGTGGGACTGCTCACCCACATCTTCAAGGCGACGCTCTTCACCAAGGCGGTGAAGGACAAGGAGGCCGCCGACGACGACGGTGATGACGGTGAAGATGGTGACGAGGAGGAGGAAGAGGAGGACGAGGAGGAAGAGGAGAAGGCGGTGAAACCGAAGGTCCGCCGCTACGTTCGAGCGTGCTCCCGCCGATCGGGTCCGAAGAGGAAAGAGTCCGGCTATCCGGCGCGTGGTCGTCGAACAACGCCGGCTGGGACCGAGAATGGTTCTATCTCCGCAACGAGGAGGGCCTTTTCCCGGAATACACCGGCGCGTGCTAACCGCGCCCGGTTTCAACTGGACGCACGGCCAGCCGGCGGCGCGCCAGCCCCGCATGGACTCCCTGCTCAACGCCATCTCGAGCCTCCGCAACCGGAGGTCCGGCAACCTCTTCTTCAACATTGCGCATGTGGTTGCCGAGTTCCACGGCCGTCCGGGTGCTCCCGCTCGCCGAGCGCCCGCTACGGCTCGACCAGATGACGGAGGACGCCGATCCGGCGGCGCTCGCGGCCAGCAGGATGCCGGACGCGCCCCTCCCGGTCGCCACAATCGTGGCTCGGGTGCGCGACGCGATCGACGGCGGGAGGAACTTCGGCGAGAACCAAGTCGGCCTCTTCCGCATGCGTCCGGCCGTCAACCTGCTGGGTTTTGTAAGTTTTTTCGAGCCCTTCTCTCGTCGTTTCTTTTACTCGAGCGATCCTTATCGAGGCCTGGCCTTTTTCTTTTCAGAATATCAATGACCACGCGGAGTCGAGGCCCCCGGTGAAAGAGGACGCGCCCGACCGCGAGGTAAGACGCCTGAGGGGCGAACGAGAACACGCTGCCGTGGTCTCGAGAAGGGAGGAAAAGGCGCAAAAGCCCGTGCGCTGCGCTAGAGGAGAAGGAGAAGCGTAAGGCTAGGCGCCGCCGGAGCGTGAAATACGTCCGCGGCGGACCCGACCGACCGGAGCCCCGGGTCTCGAGTCGACCGACGAGGACGAGGGCGATGACGACGGGGAGACGATGAGGCGGACGGGGCCGATGGCGCCACCGCCACCCGAGCCCCGACGCTCCCGCTCTCGCGTGCGGAGCTAGCTTTGGCGCCGGAGCCTTCGCGTCGACTCGTCGTCGCCGTTCAGCAGCCGCGGGAGAGTCGCCGAGCCGCGGCGCGAGCGCGCCGCCGGCCCAGCGAGGCAGCCGGTGGGCGTCTCAACGCTCCAGCCGCAAGGCCGCCGTCACCGGCCAAGCGGGGCATGGCGAGAGGAGTCGCCCGCCATCATTCTTCTTCAACGGGCGCGCGCACACCCGGCGGCATGAGGCTGCAAATGTGCGCACTTCAACTTCTCGCGCGGCCGGCGAGCAACACCGGCTCCTTCCAACGCCGCCGGCCGAGCGGACCTCGACCCGCAGACCCGGATCCCGTACGGGACACCGTGCCCGTCCCGGCCACGGAGTCGGCCAGAACAGGGGCGGCCGCCGGGTCTCGGTTCCCCGAGCGGCGCAAGCGGCAGTGCTCGAGGTCCCCAAGTCCTCGAGTGACTCGAGGGCGGCCGAGGCTCGATGCCCCGAGCGCTTGAGCAGGGGTGGCTCGGGCACGCCACCTCGACCGCGGGTAAGTCTTCCGGGTCGACCCATCCTTTATTGTGCCGTTTTGTTCGTGTGTGAGTATTTTGTCACAACGAATTTTTGTTTTTCTCTTTCTTCCAGGACTAAGCGTCCCCTGCAGACGTTACCGTCTCTCCCCCCCATGCTGCCTACTAAGAGGCTGAGGACCACAGCAGGGTCGAGCGGTACCCCGTCGATGTCAGGTGGAGTGACCCTTCCTCCTTCTACTCCGGTTTGGTTAGAGCGGGCCAAGGATGCGCTTAGGCGTGGCAGGCTGATGGCAGCTGCGTCCCGTGCAGGTGCCGGAGCCGTGACCAAGGCTACGGGGGATGAGGACGCCACCACCACCACGGCCTCGACCGCCCTTCCGCTCGAGACCCCGACGTCGTCGGGCGCGCTGGGTGACGCGGCGGCGGGCGACCAAGGGGTGATGGCGACAGAGCCGGCGGCCTCTATTCCGGCGACGGGGGCTGGATCGGAGCAGCAACCCATCACGCTCGAAGACGAGAGTCCGAGCTCGGGTGCCAAGTCCTCCTGGCCACCGGCTCGCGCCCGGCCTCGAGGAGGAGCGCAGGGGAAGAAGGAGGAGGAGACGCGCGCCCGCCGATCGGCCGGCGGGGATGCGGAGATGCGGAGGCGGGAACGGTGCCGAGCCTCGCCCGAGCCGAGCCCCAACCCCTCCTCGAGAAATGGAGGTCGACTCCTCCGCCGGGCAAAGGGTCGAGGACGGGGGGCCCAAGCCGCGCTCGAGCGGGCGCTCGAGGAGCACCCCGCCGTCGCGCAAGAGGAGAGAGGCGGAGGAGCGGTGGAGCGAGCGGCGGAGCGGTGGTGCGGCCTTGCCGCCGCAGCGGCGAAGAGCATCAACCGCAAGCGGAGCACGCGGCGCGCGCTGGTGGAACAGCGAGCGGCGCGCCGGTGGTGGAGCAGCCCTCCGTCACGGGTGGTGATGAGCGTCGGACGTCGAGCGAGAGCTCCATCTCGGTGCCGTACCAGAGCCGCCGCAGCCTCCGCAGCCGTTGGGGACTGGTGCCCACCTCGTGCCCGACTCGGAGACGGGCGAGGTGAGATTCGAGGTCATGACCGACGCCGACCCGGTGGGAGGAGGCCCAAAGGAAGCCGACGGCGGGGCCGCCATTGTCGATGCCACATGCGGTCGGTCGGCCTTGGTCCCACCGAGCCCACCGACGTCTCCATCGAGGAGCGGAGGCGGATTGAGGCGCGGCGCTTGCCCAAGAGGCGTCCTCCTCCCCGGAGTCAACCGCAACGCCCACCTACCCCGGGCCGAGCGGGTGGTGACGGCGGATGTCGACTGAGGCGGTGAGGAGACTCCACTCCTCCGTCGACAAGGAGATGCGGGAGAGTTCCCTCTTTGGGAGAGGCCGCCGCCGGTGCTCTCCGACCCCTTGACCACGAGGCGCCCCGATCGTGATGAACGATCGAAGGAGCTTGAGGCGCACGTGGAGGCCGAGGAGCGCCGGCAATGGCTCGAAAGCGCCTTGAAGACTGCTCTGTCACTCGTTTCGGAGGACATGCCCCGGCTTTTCTCGGTGAGTACCCTCGAGCTCGGTTGCTTGCCCTTTTGGTCTATCGCGTTCTATGTTCTAACACTTCCACTTCGAGGTTCAGACGACGCAGAGCCGGTCCTATGCCAAATCCGTGCATATCCGTGCCACGCAAGAGAGCGAGCATGAGATCCGGCGGTATGTGCGGATGGGGCAAGATGCTGAGGGCGAGCGGCACCGCTTTGCTCGGCTCCTCCGAGATGCCAACGCCGCCCGGGACGCCGCCAAGGAGGACGCCAAGAAGGCTCATGATGAGCTTGCTCGAGTGGCGCGGGGGGCCGAGGTGGCACAATGCCGGGAGGCGGACGAGAAGCTTGCCCGAGCCGCGCAGAGGCCGAGACCGCTCGTCGGGAGTACGCGCAGCCGCACGGTTTTCGAGCGGCTTAAGAAGGACGCGGCTATGGCGCCGCAGAGCTACGGGCCAAATGCCGGGACATGGAGCGGCTCCAAAGGACAAGGCCGGCGTCGAGGCCTATGTAAAGGAGCTCCGTGCAACGGTCACCCGGGAGGCCGCCGAGAAGGAGGCTTTCTCGAGTGCGCTCGAGGCGGAGAAAGAGCGGCGAGCGGTTTCCGAGCGGGAGGCGGCCAACCTCCGCTAAGAGATGACGGAGAAGGACCTCGCCATCCAGGGCGCCGGCAAAGCTTATGAGGAGCTGCGCGTGGAGAAACGCGACATCGAGCGCGCCCTCCGGAGAAAAGAGACTGAGCTTGCGCGGGCGCTTGAACGCGAGCAAGGGCTCTCGACCCGCTGCACTGGTAAGCGCTCGAGTCCTTTTTTCGTGCGTGATTCATACGTGTTGCTCGAGCACTTGATTGAGTACCTGATTCTTGTCGTCCTTTTCAGGTTTGGAGGCGGACCTGGTGGACGCGCGTGAGTACGCAAAGTCAACCCACGCGCCGGGCGACCGCGTGCTTTCGGCTAAGGCCCACATCACCGGCGCCATCGATACCCTTAGCGCCAACCGGGGCTTCCCGCCGTGGTGGACGTCGAGGGCCGGATGCGGCGAGCTACGCTAGCCGGTCCGTGAGTTCGGCGCCTCTCGCGGGTCGTATTCGGGAAGCCCTTGTCTTTGCCGCGCGCCGGACGATGGCCATCTTCTACTCGGGGTTTAGTATCTCGAGGGAGGACGCCGGCCGGGATGGAGGCCGTTGCGAGCGGCTTCACCTACGCCGAGGGCGAACAAGAAGGAGGGTCAACCCCGGATCGAGCGCTCAAGGCCGAGGCCGAGGAGCCGGCGCTCGTCTTGGAGGTGATCTCGTCCGCGAGAAGTCCTCCCGCCCGACATGGAGTAGTTTTCATCCGGCCTGCGAGCCAAAATCCGGGCCACAAGGCCCTTGTAAGAATCAAAATATTCGTGGTCGTGGAATGGCCTAAGCGGCCTAAAATCTTGATGCTTGTAATTTAAACCGTTGTGCTTTAGTTTTTTCTTTGCGCTTGATGTCATTTTCCACTTCCCGCCTTTACTTTGTTTTAGCTAAGTGTTGGCGCCGTGCTCGAACCATTTCGAGAGGGGATGAGTTAGGTGCCGTAGCTCGGAAGCGTGGGAAGCCTTGTGCTCGATCGCCCGGCTCGACGAGCTCGAGGTGACGCAAATACTTAGCTTACGAAAAATTTCGAGGCGAGGAGGGGAAAGATTACGTCCGAGCACCGTTTTTGAAAAAACTAGGTGCGTTTTTTCGAGGACTTCGGGGGTCCCCCTCGGTCTAGCCCCCGAGGGGGTTTGACTTTGTAGGAACAAAGTCGAGCCCACCTTGTGTATGAACAAAAAGTAAGGAATTGACTCGTTTATTCATACTAGCGGTATATTTAGACAAAATGTGTACAAGGCATCGAGGCCTAGGGGAAAAAACGACGTAGCTGTTCGATGTTCCACGCGTTGGTGAGGGTCGAGCCGTCTTCTTTGGCTAACTTGTACGTTCCCCGGCTTCAAAGACTTTAACCACGAGGAACGGGCCTTCCCAAGGAGGAGTGAGCTTGTGGCGCCCTTGTTATCTTGGCGTCGACGGAGCACGAGATCGCCGACCTTGAAATCCCTCTTGCGCACATTCTTCTCGTGATATTGCCGTAGCTTCTGTTGGTAGCGCGCAGAGTGTAGGAGCGCCGTGTCTCGAGCCTCTTCTGCTTGGTCGATGGCGTTTGCCAACCTTTCCTGATTAGTCTGCTCGTTGTAGGCCTTGAGTCGAGGGGACCCGTACTCGAGGTCAGTAGGGAGGACGGCCTCAGACCCATAGACCAAGAAGAACGGGGTGAACCCAAAGGTGGCTCGACTCTCGGTCGTCCGCGTGACTCCATAGGACAGATGGGAGTTCAAATACCCACTTGTTGCCGTGTTTGTTCAAGCGTTTGAAAATCCTTGGCTTTAAACCTTGCAAGATCATGCCATTTGCGCGTTCGACTTGGCCATTAGTTCGAGGGTAGGCGACTGCCGACCAGTTCACACGGATGTGGTACCGATCGCAGAAGTCCAAGAACTTTTTGCCTATGAACTGGGTGCCATTGTCAGTAATGATAACGTTGGGGACTCCAAAGCGATGGATGATGTCGGTGAAGAACTCGACCGCTCGTTCTGAGCGGATGTTAGTGATGGGTTTGGCCTCGATCCACTTGGTGAACTTATCGATGGCCACGAGCAAGTGGGTGTAGCCTCCCGTCGTCTTTTGAGGGGTCCGACCAGATCGAGCCCCCGGACCGCGAATGGCCACGTGAGGGGATCATCCGGAGTGCGTGTGCTTTGGGAGATGCGTTTGCTTGGCGTAGAATTGGCATCCCTCACACGCCGGACAAGCTTGATGGCGTCGGCGCTGTGCGTGGGCCGCAGAAGCCTCGACGGAATGCGTTCCCGACAAGGGTTCTTGGCGCGGCCGTGGTGGCCACAAGCCCCCGAGTGCATGTCTCTCGGCGCTTTCGCCTTCCTCGATCGAGATGCACCGTTGGAGTACGCCGCTTGGGCTCCGGCGGTAGAGCTCTCTGTCGTCCCCGTAAAGGACGTAAGTTTTGGCTCGACGAGCTAGTCGCCTCGCCTCCGTTCGATCTTTCCGCAACTCCTCGAATGAGATACTCGAGGAACGGTGCACGCGCCGCTTGGTGGGCTCGTAACCCGGTCGATCTCCATGACCGTGGCCCCGTCGAGGGGTTCGGTCGTAGGAGCGAGCTCAACGGCCGGTCCCGCCCTGCCTCGAGTCCCACTTCACGGATGGCTCGTGAAGATCTTTCGAGAAGACGTCCGGGTAGCGGCGCTCGAGATGAAGCGATTTTGGCCAGTTCGTCCGCAGCCTCGTTGAAACGCCTTGGGATGTGGTTGAGCTCGAGACCATGGAAGCTGGCTTCCAACTTGCGCACCTCATTGCAGTACGCTTCCATCTTTTCATCATGGCAGCTCGAGGCTTTCATCACTTGGTCGATGACGAGCTGTGAGTCGCCTCGAGCATCGAGGCGTCGGACCCCAAGCTCGATGGCAATGCGCAACCCGGTAACGAGCGCCTCATACTCTGCCATGTTGTTCGAGGCGGCAAAGTGGATGCGCACCACGTAACGCATGTGTACTCCGAGAGGTGAGATGAAGAGCAAGCCCGCGCCTGCTCCTGTCTTCATAAGTGACCCGTCGAAATACATGGTCCACAGCTCGGCCTGGATCTGGACTGGGGGGAGTTGGACGTCGGTCCACTCAGCGACAAAGTCAGCCAGTACTTGGGATTTGATAGCCTTCCGTGGGTGAAAGGTCACAATGGCTAGAGGGGGTGAATAGCCTAATAAAATTTCTAGCAAGAATACTAGACAACCCAATTAGATAGCAAGGCGGCAAATGTGCAAAGCTAATGCTTCGACTACTCTATGCAAGCCGTCCTACCAGGCAAGGCTACTCAAACCAATTGCACACACAACAACGGTGATCAAGCTACACAATGTCGGTTCACCGAAACCAACCAAGCAATTCTATCCACGGGATTTACTCTACACAATGAGTGGTTCCCGACCGACCACAACAAGTAGTTCTACCCACGGGATTTAAACTACTCAAAGAGTGGTTCCCGACCGACCACAACAAGCAATTCTACTTTGCGAAAAGTAAGGAGGTGATGGAAGTTTATACCGCCGCGAAGAGTAGAAGATGGCCAATCACCGGTGTAGTTGCCAATCACCTAGGAAGCTCAAGCACAAGCACAAGGAGGTCGAAGCCTCGGCAATCACAAATCAACACAATGATTTTTTACCGAGGTTCACTTGCTTCCCGGCAAGCTACTCCTCGTTGTGGCGATGCACTTGCTTGGTGAGTTGCCCACTCAATTGGCTCGGTGCCAAAGACCCCAATGGGGAGCCGCAATCTCCACACAAGACAAGGATCCACAAGCCACGAGCAATCCACTAGAGTATCCTTTCGCGAACTCCCGCGGGGAAGGATCAAGAACCCTCACAAGAACCCGGTGTGGCCTCGAACAATCACCAAGTCGAGCTCAACCACCACCCGCCGCTCCAAACCGTCTACGGTGACGGGAATCACCGAAGAGTAACAAGAATCCGCAGCTCACTCGATGAACAAGTGCCTCTAGATGCAACTCTCAATGCAAATCACTTGTTCTCACTCAAATCTCTCTCAAGAATGGCAAGGGAACCAAAGAGATGAGTGGGGAGGAGTGTCTCTAGCTCAAAGTATGCTCAATAGTGTTAGAATGGGCAAGAGAGAGCTCCCATGGCCGGCCAACCTCTTATTTATAGACCCCAAGTCGAAATAGAGCCGTTGGTCCTCGGGGGTGTCAAATAACACGCGCAGGACGCGTATGACCGGAGGTATCAGACGCGTCCGGCGCGGCGTTTTCGCCAAACGGCCGCCCGAAATACATGCGGCGGACGTCCGGCGCTGCCCGCCGGACGCGTCCGGCGCTCTTCAGCGCGCCGCCCGGAGTCGACCGTTGCCTTCAAACGTGCTGACGTTGCGCGTCCGCCTCCTGCGTCCGACGCGTCACGCCGGACGCGTCCGGCGTCCCAGCGCGCGCGAGCCAGAAACCCAGAAGTTTCTGGTCGGCGTCTGGCGACCCGTCGGACGCGCCACGGCCGCGTCCGGCGCTCACAGCGCCCGGCCAGCACGCCCGAGCCAGCCAGCACGCGCCGGACGCGTCCGGCCCGCCTGGCCGCGCGTCCGGCGCTCACCAGCGCTGGAGCCAGCTGCCTGGTCAGCTCAACACGCGCCGGACGCTTCTGGCCCGCGTCCGGCCCGCGTCCGACGCCTTCTGATGAAGAATTCTCCGTAGAATCTTGCGCCGTCTTCGCTCCAAGTCCAATCTCTTGCCTTGAGTACCAACTCCATCAAGTGTAGACCTCGTCTCAAGCACCGGAGTTAGTAGTACAAGCACGACCACGTCGGCAAGAGTTAGCCCTCTAGTTAGTCTCTCATGCATCATGCAAAGTCGCAACTAGAGGCACTTAGGACCGCGAATGAAACCGAGGAAACCCCTCTTGATAGTCGGTTATCGATCCTAAATGTGGTCACACTCACTAAGTGTCTTGACCACCAAACCGGAAAGCCCTATCAAGTATACCTTCGCCTTGATCTCCATGGGCCTTCGTTGGAGCTCGAGCACTTCTCATCCATCAAGTTCATCACCGTGATCGCCATGCTCCATCATCCATCGTCATGTTGCTATGTGTCTAACCACACTTAGAGCAAAGCATTAGCAACGTTTGAGTGTCATCAATTACCAAAACCAAACCGGAGCTTTCAATCTCCCCTTTTTGGTAATTGATGACAACCCCTCGACAAACTCACAAAGATATGGAAATTTAATTCAATATGAAATTGAATTGCTTGCCCAAGACATTTTGATCATAAATCTTGGATTGGACAAGCATTTCAATTCCGGTTTTGATAGTGGTAGCTCCCCTACATGTGTGCATCAAATGTTTGGTCGATTTTCAAACACACATGCATAGATAAAACTTGTGAGAGTGTTACCACAACCAAAATGGTATTAAGGTTTATAGAATTGACCTTTGAAGCGTGATACCAATCGGAGTGCGATAATAAACCTTCCTTAGCACCATGGGAATCTAGACATCCATCAAAACTCAAAATACCTCATGAGATCACATCAAGAGCAAGGTACTTTGAACAAGAGAACCTCTATGTCTAGAAACCACCTATGCATGCTAGTACTTCATTTCATCAATCAAGTTCTATACTAACAATACACCAAACAAGCATTAATATTGAATTTAGCTTGCAATGCTCCATAACAATATGTATGCACATACAAATGCAACAAATAGTCTATGAGCTTGCTCCCCCTATTTGTGTGCTCATGGTTGGGTCATATCATAAAAATTGATCCCCTTCCATTGCTCTTTGTGACTTATTTCTCCCCCTTTGTCAACAATCACCAACAAGGGTGCATAAGGTGAGAGAGACAAGTCAATCAACTATGGCCAAATCTAAACCACATGCCTAGAAAATGTATCTCGGTTTGAACCAAGGGCAAGCTTCTTCACACCTTATAAGAATAAGGGTTATCTTGACCATGTTGAGATACACATCATGAGCAAGTGCTAAAGATTCAACACTAGGTTCACAAGCTCACAAACAAGTCATATGCCACCACTAGATCAAATCAAGCATAGAAACAATAGTGGTGCCATATATCCTTCAAGTTCATTTGATTTGCAATGAATGAGTCTAGCAAGATGCACATGTATACATGTCTACACAACTAGCAAAGGATGCATGAGATGCAACAACCAACTTTACCTTGCTATGTTGGAGGAGAGGCATGTCATAAATGGGGGTGCATCAATCCATGTTGGAGAAGCTAAGTATGTTCAACTCATTCCTCAACTTGCAAAATCTTTTCTCATCAAGAGGCTTGGTGAATATGTCGGCTAGTTGATCTTCGGTGCCAATACTTTCAATGCTCACATCTCCCTTTTGTTGATGATCTCTAATGAAATGGTGCCTCACATCAATGTGCTTGGTTCTAGAATGTTGAACCGGATTGTTTGTCATCTTGATTGCACTTTCATTGTCACAAAACAAAGGCACATGCTTGAACGTGATCCCATAGTCCTTCAAGGTGGCTTTCATCCATAGCAATTGTGCACAACAATTCCCCGCACTAATGTACTCGGCTTCGGCGGTGGAGAGTGCCACACTATTTTGCTTCTTTGAAGACTATGATACAAGAGATCTTCCTAGCACTTGGCATGTTCCACTTGTGCTCTTCCTATCAATCTTGCAACCGGCATAGTCGGAGTCGGAGTATCCAATCAACTCAAAGCTTGACCCCTTGGGATACCAAAGACCAACATCTTGAGTACCCTTCAAGTATCTCAACACCCTCTTGGTTGCCGTCAAGTGACTCTCTTTGGAGAAGCTTGAAATCTTGCACACATGCACACACTAAACATGACATCCGGCCTTGAAGCGGTCACATATAGCAAGCTTCCAATCATTGATCTATATAGCTTTTGCTCAATCATCTTGCCACTATCATCAATGTCCAAGCCACCATTGGTTCCCATCGGTGTGCTAATAGTCTTAGCATCTTGCAATCCAAACTTCTTGATCATGTCCTTGATGTACTTGCCTTGACTTACAAAGGTGCCATTCTTCATTTGCTTGATTTGAAGACCAAGAAAGTAGCTCAACTCTCCAAGCATTGACATTTCAAACTCACTAGCCCTCATCTTAGCAAATTCTTCACAAAAGAATTGATTTGTTGATCCAAAGATGATATCATCCACATAGATTTGCAACACAAACAAGTCATCTTCTATCTTCTTGGTGAAGAGAGTGGTGTCAACTTTTCCCATCTTGAAGCCTTTGGATATGAGAAAGTCCCTCAATCTTTCATACCATGCCCTTGGAGCTTGCTTCAAGCCATACAATGCCTTCTTGAGCTTGTAGACATGGTTGGGCTTCTTGTCATCTTCAAAACCGGAGGTTGTGCAACATACACTTCCTCATTGATGAACCCGTTGAGAAATGCACTCTTCACATCGATAGAGCTTGATGTTGTGAGCACAAGCATAGGCTAATAAGATTCTAATTGCCTCCAATCTTGCCACCGGTGCATATGTTTCTCCAAAGTCAAGACCCTCAACTTGTGTGTAACCTTGAGCCACTAGTCTTGCTTTGTTCCTCACCACTAAGCCATCTTGATCTTGCTTGTTCTTGAAGACCCACTTGGTTCCAATCACATTATGCTTCTTTGGCCTCTCGACAAGCTCCCAAACTTCATTCCTAGTAAAGTTGTTTAATTCCTCATGCATGGCATTTATCCAATCCGGATCCTTTAATGCCTCATCAATCTTAGTTGGCTCAATGAATGACACAAAGGAGTAGTGCTCACATATGCTAGCCAATCTTGATCTTGTTTGTACACCTCTTTGAATGTCACCAATGATATGATCTAGAGGATGATCTCTTGCAATGTTTGAAGGTTGAAGAACTAGCTCATTTGCATTGCTTGCTTGACCTTGATCTTGATCTTCATGTTGAGTACCACTTGTGCTTGCCTCATTGGAATCTTCTATCACAACTTGAGTTGGCACTTGCGCCTCATCACCATCATCCACTTGCCTCGGCCTAATTTCACCAATGTCCATGTGCCTCATTGCATTGTTCAATTGATCTCCACCCACATCTTCTTGTTTTTGATCTCCAACTTGAGAACCTTGGGTTTCATCAAATTCAACATCATGAACCTCTTCAACTAGCCCACTAGCCAAGTTCCACACTCTATAAGCCTTGCTAGAAGTAGAGTAGCCAAGAAGAAATCCCTCATCACATCTCTTGTCAAACTTGCCAAATTTTTGCCCCTTCTTGAGTATGTAGCACTTGCAACCAAAGACCCGGAAGTAAGCAATGTTGGGCTTCCTCCCATTCAAGATTTCATATGGAGTCTTCTCTAACTTCCCATGGCAATAGAGGCGGTTGCTATAATAGCAAGCCGTGTTGATAGCATCACTCCAAAACTTCTCACTCACATTGTACTCAAGTAGCATGGTTCTTGCCATCTCAATCAAGGTCCTATTCTTCCTCTCAACTACACCATTGGATTGGGGAGTGTAGGTTGGTGAGAATTGATGCACAATTCCAAGCTCATCACACAACTCTTCAACTCTTGTGTTCTTGAATTCACTCCCATTGTCACTTCTAATCTTCTTGATGGTAGTTTCAAACTCATTTTGCACCCTCTTGACAAATGACTTGAATAGATCATAGACTTCACTCTTGTCATAGAGAAAGAACACCCATGTGTATCTTGTGTAATCATCCACAATCACAAATCCATACTTGTTGCCCCCAATTGATGTGTAGTGGGTTGGGCCAAACAAGTCCATATGCAACAACTCAAATGCTCTTGAAGTTGACATCTCATTCTTCTTGGGATGTGAGTTCCCATGTTGCTTGCCGGCTTGACATGCACTGCAAGGTCTATCCTTCTCAAATGTGACATCATTCAAGCCTCTCACTAGATCATGCTTCACCAACTTGTTCAATTGCTTCATGCCAACATGTCCAAGGCGCCTATGCCATAGCCATCCCTTGCTTGACTTGCCAATCAAACATGATGAAAGTTGAGCTTCACTAGCATTGAAATCAACCAAGTACAAGCTTCCATGCCTAAACCCCTTGAAGATGATATTTGCTTGATCCTTGCTCACCACCTCAACTTGCTTGTCATCAAATATGCACTTGTAGCCAAGATCACACAATTGTGCCACCGACAAAAGATTGAAGTTCAAAGTATCAACTAGCAACACATTGGAGAGATCCTTGTCATTGGAAATTGCAACCTTTCCTAGCCCCATGACATCACCCTTGCTATTGTCACCAAAAGTGATGGAGCTGAATCCACTATTATCATTCTTGTCAAGTGATTTGAACATACTATCTTCACCGGTCATATGATTTGATGCACCACTATCAAGCACCCAATGCCTCCTCCGGCTTTGTAATTGACCTACAAGAAGACATCAAGCTTTAGGTACCTACTTTTGCTTGGGTCCTTGAAGGTTAGTCACAAGAGTCTTTGGCACCCAAATAGCTTTCTTCTTTGAGCTCATCCATGGTGTACCAATGAATCTAGCACTCATACCACACTCACTCTTCACAAGCATATAAGAAGCATTTAACTTGTAAGAGGAAGCACTAGTGTTCTTGTTCTTGCATGCATGCTCTAAGTGACCAACTTGCTTGCAACTCTTGCAATAGCTACCATTGTTCTTCACAAAACAAGTCTTGTGAAGAGCAAAAGCGGCCTTGCCTTTCTTGGGGGTATAGCCCAATCCCTCTTTGTAGAGAGAAGCTCTTTGGCTACCCAAGCACATAAGCAAGCGGTCCTCACCACCATAAGCCTTAGCCAAGGCGTGATTGAGCTCCTTGACTTCCTTCTTAAGAGACTCATTCTCAACTACTAGTGTAGAATCACATGCATGACCAACACTACTAGATGAAGTAGAGGCATACGAGCATGAAGGGCCAAGTGATGCAACAACAAATGAGTCATCAAGTGAATCACATGATGTGGACACGTTTTTCTTTTCTATGTTCACCACTTGTGATTGCACTTTCTCTTGCTTCTCAACTAGAGAGGAGTGAGCTTTTTCAAGCTTGGAGTGAGCAATCTCTAGCTTCTCATGGTCTACCTTTAGACTCTCATAAGAAGCCCTCAACTCCTTAAGTTCTTGCTCAAGGTTTTGTTTATCCTTGCGCAAGCCCCTACATTCCTTCCTAGAGTCATTGAAAGCACCCTTGCAATCCTCAAGCATGACAAAGAGTTCTTCTTTTGTGGTCTCATCATCATCATCACTCTCTTCATCACTATCGGGTGGAGGTTTTACCTTAGTGGCCTTGGCCATGAAGCAAGATGATGGAGCACCAAATAGAGAAAGCTTTTCTTGGATGGCAATGCTTGCGTGCCCCTTCTTCTTCTTCTTCTTGGAATCATCATCATCATCACTTGAGGAAGATGAATCACTCTCCCAAGTTGCCACATGAGATTCACCCTTCTTCTTCTTGTGAGAGGAGTCTTTCTCCTCCTTCTTCTTTTCTTGCTTCTTCCTCTCCTTTCTCATGGCATCTTCATCATCACTTGCATAGGGACACTTGGCAATGAGATGATCCTTGCCATTGCACCGAAAGCACTTCATGGGACGGTCACTAGACTTGGATGAGCTTCTCTTGCCCTTGGACCGGTACCCCTTCTT
This sequence comes from Themeda triandra, assembly GCA_018135685.1. Taxonomy (NCBI): domain Eukaryota; kingdom Viridiplantae; phylum Streptophyta; class Magnoliopsida; order Poales; family Poaceae; genus Themeda; species Themeda triandra. The sequence continues at coordinate 103,194 of JAENPR010001343.1, read as the reverse complement.
CATGAGCTTCCCCATTCTCTTCACAAGGAGTGCCATTTGTTCACTCACTTCATCTTCTTGTCCACTTGAGCTTGAGCATGGTTCTTCTTCACTTGAAGACTCTTCTTTCTTCTTCTTGCCCTTGCTCTTGGATGATGCGGCCTTGAATGCCACACTCTTCTTGTCATCATCCTTCTTCTCATTTTCTTTCTTCTTCTTCTTCACCAACTCTTCCTTCTCATGATCTTCTCTAAACTCATTATCGGCCATGATCTCTTGAAGGACTTGGTTGGGAGTTGGCTTCTCCTTCATGGTTGTCTTCACCATGACGGTCTTCAACATGTCAAATCTCTTGGGGAGACACCTCATGAACTTGGTGGAGAATTGAGAGTCCTTGATTTCTTCCCCAAGTCCCTTGAGCTCATTGACAATGACTTGGAGCCTATGGAACATCTCCGGTACACTCTCATCCTCCTTCATTGAGAAGCTTGCAAACTTCTCTTGCAACATGTAGGCTCTTGCGGTTTTGACACTTTCGGTGCCCTTATAGGCTTCTTCTAGCTTCTTCCAAATGTCATGAGCCACCTCAAGGTTCTTGATGAGCTCAAAAGCTTTATCATCAAGTGCCTCATGGAAAGCACTCACGGCAACATCATTGGCTTGTTGCTTTTTCTCTTCGGCCGGTGTTGGCACCGCACCCTCAACAAGCTCAAACTTGGTTTCCACCACTTTCCACACCTCAAGGTTGATGGACTTGAGATGACTCTTCATCTTAAGCTTCCACTTGGCATAGTCATCGCCACGAAACGATGGTGCCTTTTTGGTGTCGTTGATATGCATAACCAATGCCATTGCTTCACCGTAGGATGTTAATCCAATTCAAACAAACGGCGCCCGGCTCCGATACCACGTGAAAGGTCACAATGGCTAGAGGGGGGGTGAATAGCCTAATAAAATTTCTAACAAGAATACTAGACAACCCAATTAGATAGCAAGGCGGCAAATGTGCAAAGCTAATGCTTCGACTACTCTATGCAAGCCGTCCTACCGTGCAAGGCTACTCAAACCAATTGCACACACAACAACGGTGATCAAGCTACACAATGTCGGTTCACCGAAACCAACCAAGCAATTCTACCCACGGGATTTACTCTACACAATGAGTGGTTCCCGACCGACCACAACAAGTAGTTCTACCCACGGGATTTAAACTACTCAAAGAGTGGTTCCCGACCGACCACAACAAGCAATTCTACTTTGCGAAAAGTAAGGAGGTGATGGAAGTTTATACCGCCGCGAAGAGTAGAAGATGGCCAATCACCGTGTAGTTGCCAATCACCTAGGAAGCTTAAGCACAAGCACAAGGAGGTCGAAGCCTCGGCAATCACAAATCAACACAATGATTTTTTACCGAGGTTCACTTGCTTCCCGGCAAGCTACTCCTCGTTGTGGCGATGCACTTGCTTGGTGAGTTGCCCACTCAATTGGCTCGGTGCCAAAGACCCCAATGGGGAGCCGCAATCTCCACACAAGACAAGGATCCACAAGCCACGAGCAATCCACTAGAGTATCCTTTCGCGAACTCCCGCGGGGAAGGATCAAGAACCCTCACAAGAACCCGGTGTGGCCTCGAACAATCACCAAGTCGAGCTCAACCACCACCCGCTGCTCCAAACCGTCTACGGTGACGGAATCACCGAAGAGTAACAAGAATCCGCAGCTCACTCGATGAACAAGTGCCTCTAGATGCAACTCTCAATGCAAATCACTTGTTCTCACTCAAATCTCTCTCAAGAATGGCAAGGGAACCAAAGAGATGAGTGGGAGGAGTGTCTCTAGCTCAAAGTATGCTCAATAGTGTTAGAATGGGCAAGAGAGAGCTCCCATGGCCGGCCAACCTCTTATTTATAGACCCCAAGTCGAAATAGAGCCGTTGGTCCTCGGGGGTGTCAAATAACACGCGCAGACGCGTATGACCGAGGTATCGACGCGTCCCGGCGGGGCGTTTCGCCAAACGGCCGCCCGAAATACATGCGCCGACGCGTCCGCGCGCCGCCGGACGCGTCCGGCGCTCTTCAACTGTCAGCCGCCGGAGTCGACCTCGTTGCCTTCAAACGTGCGACGTTGCGCGTCCCGCCGCTCGCGTCAGACGCGTCACGCCGGACGCGTCCGCCGTCCTGGCGCGCGCGAGCCGTAAACCTGTTTTCGGGTCGGCGTCGCGACCGTCGGACGCGCCACGGCCGCGTCCGGCGCTCCACGGCGCCGGCCAAGACGCCCGAGCCAGCCAACACGCGCCGGACGCGTCCCGCCCGCCGGCCGCGTCCGGGCGCTCACACCGCTGGGAGCCGGAGCCGCCGGTCGGCTCAACACGCCGGACGCGTCTGGCCCGCGTCCGACGCCTTCTGATGAAGAATTCTCCGTAGAATCTTGCGCCGTCTTCGCTCCAAGTCCAATCTCTTGCCTTGAGTACCAACTCCATCAAGTGTAGACCTCGTCTCAAGCACCGGAGTTAGTAGTACAAGCACGACCACGTCGGCAAGAGTTAGCCCTCTAGTTAGTCTCTCATGCATCATGCAAAGTCGCAACTAGAGGCACTTAGGACCGCGAATGAAACCGAGGAAACCCTCTTGATAGTCGGTTATCGATCCTAAATGTGGTCACACTCACTAAGTGTCTTGACCACCAAACCGGAAAGCTCTATCAAGTATACCTTCGCCTTGATCTCCATGGGCCTTCGTTGGAGCTCGAGCACTTCTCATCCATCAAGTTCATCACCGTGATCGCCATGCTCCATCATCCATCGTCATGTTGCTATGTGTCTAACCACACTTAGAGCAAAGCATTAGCAACGTTTGAGTGTCATCAATTACCAAAACCAAACCGGAGCTTTCAGTGGGGCGTACGTGATGGTCTCGCCCATGAGCTCGACCGACCACTTGGCGATTCGACCCACGACTTCCCGGTTCTGGATAATTTCCCCAAGTGGGAATGATGTTACCACCGTCACCGGGTGGCTAAGAAAGTAGTGCTGGAGTTTTCGACGGGTGAGCACGATTGCGTAGAGCAGCTTTTGGATATGGGGGTATCGAATTTTGGCATCCGAGAGCACCTCACCGATAAAATACACCGGCCGCCGGACGGGGAGCGCGTGCCCCTCTTCCCCGCCTCTCGACCACTATGATCGTGGCCGACCACCCGAGCGGTTGCGGCAACATAGAGGAGGGAGGGATTCGGCGGGCATGCCGTCTCGAGCCGGCCGAGGCGGCACGAGCACGTGAGGAGATGTGAGCATGCTCTTCGCCGAGAGGGCCTCCTCTCGCAGTGTCCATGCAAAGTGCTCGGATTTTCGAGGAGCCGGCAGAGGCAAGGCTTTCTCTCCCAGCGCGCAATGAACCGACGAGTGCGGCTAAGCATCCCGTGATCTTTTGCACCCCTTTCAGTCTCGAATCGGCCCCATTCTCATGATGGCCGCGACCTTCTCGGGATTGGCTTCGATGCCGCGCTGGGAGACGATATACCCTAACAACATGCCTCGAGGCACACCAAAGACACACTTCTCGGGATTCAACTTGATGTTCTTAGCCCGGAGGCATCCAAACGTCAACTCGAGGTCCGCGACAAGGTTTTCTACTTTTCGAGTCTTGACAACGATGTCATCGACGTAGGCCTCGACGGTCTCTCCTATGTGTTTCTCGAAGACATGGAGCATGCGCGATATGTTGCCCCGGCGTTTCGAAGGCCGAAAGGCATTGTGACATAGCAATACATGCCCATGGGGTGATGAATGAAGTCGCGAGCTGGTCGGACTCCTTCATTTTGATTTGGTGGTAGCCGAGTAGGCGTCGAGAAAGGAAAGTACTTCGCAACCCGCGAGTGGAATCAACAATTTGATCTATTCGAGGCAAAGGAAATGGAACTTTGGGACATGCCTTATTTAAACTAGTGTAGTCTACGCACATCCTCATTTTTCCATTCTTTTTCTCTACTAATACAGATTAGCCAACCACTCGGATGATGTACCTCCTTGATGAATCCGGCCTTCTCGAGCTTCTCGACCTCCTCGCGGATGATCCTGCGTTTCTCCTCGTCGAAGCGGCGCAGCGTTGCTTGACAGTCTCGAACCGGACGGATCTCCAAGGCGTGCTCGGCGACATCCCTCGGTATGCCGTGCATGTCCGAGGGACTCCACGCAAACATGTCGGCGTTTGCGCGGAGAAAGTCGACGAGCACCGCTTCCTATTTGCCGTCGAGGGCGGCGATGACCAGCGTCTTCTCCCGAGGAGCTCGGATCGAGCGGGATCTTCTTGGTGTCTTCGGGCGGGCTCGAAGTTGCCGGCCGTCGCTTGGGTGTTGGAGCAGAGGCCTCGGCGCCATGTGATCGAGCAACATGGCTAGGTCTTCGATGTTCCCATCACGTTTGTCGGTGATTCCCCGTACTCGACGCACTCCACATCGCAAGTGGTAGGCGTGCTCGTACGTGGAGTCGACAGTGATGACTCCTTTTGGTCCCGGCATCTTGAGCTTGAGGTAGGCATAGCTGGGGATCGCCATGAATTTTGTGTAGCACGGCCTGCCCAGGATGGCGTGGTAGGTCCCCTCGAAACTGGGCACGTCGAAAGTTAGGACCTCTCGACGGAAGTTCGAGCGTGTCCCAAAGACGACGGGGAGGTCGATGCGGCCGATCGTAAGTGCTTTCTTGCCAGGGACCACTCCGTGGAAGCCCCCGGCGCTTGGCTGGAGGTGAGCTCTTGTGAGGCCGAGCAGCGTGAGGGTCTCCATGTAAATGATGTTGAGGCTGTTGCCTCCATCAATGAGAACTTCGGTGAAGCGGGCGTTGAGGATGATCGGGGCGACGACGAGAGGGTATGAGCCGGGATTGGTGACGTGCTCGGATGATCATCACGGTCGAACGTGATGGGAGCATCCGACCGCCGAGGAATTGAGGCGTGGCGGGTTTCGGGCGAAACCTCCCCGCGCTCGGCCTTCCGCTCTCGGCGTGTCATCCGGGTGGTTGGGCCGCCGTAGATCATGTAGCACTCGGTGATGGGCGGATACCCATCGTCGTCATTGTCGTTGGCACGGTCCTCGCCACCCTTATCCTTCTTGCCATCGTCCTTGTCAAGGCCAAATTTCTTGAAGTAACCTCGAAGCATACGGCAGTCCTCGAGGTTATGCTTGACCGGTTCCTTGTGGTACGGGCAGGGCTGCTTCAGCATCTTGTCGAAGACGCCCCCATCCGGGGGGGTCTAGGCTTCTTGCGCTCGGCTGCGGCCACCTCGTCTTCCACGACCGCGCGCTTGCCTTGCTGGTTGCCTTTCTTCTTCTTCTGATTCTTCTTCTTGTCCTTGCTCGGGCCCTCACCGTCCCCTGGGGGCGGCGCGGGCCTGTTCCTAGTTCCGCCAAAGAAGGCTCCCACGGCCTCGTCGCCGGCAGCATAGTCGGCGACGACGTCCATGAGCTCGTTCACCGTCTTTGGGCGATTGCGCCGAGCTCCCGCACGAGCTCTTTGCAAGTGGTGCCGAAACGAACGCCGGATGACGTCGTGATCCGGAATGTGTGGCGGCTCGGTGCGCAACTTTGAGAAACGTCGAGCAAAGTCCCGGAGAGATTCCGTGGTATTTTGCTTGCGATTCGGAGATCCCACGAGTTGCCGGGTCGGATGTAGGTGCCCTTGAAGTTCCCCTCGAAAACCCGGACCAGTCGGCCCAATCGTAGATCTGTTTGGGGGAAGCTCCTCGAGCCACCGTCGAGCGGTGTCGAGAGAAAACAGAGGAGCCGGCGTATGATCGCCTTATCCTCTCGAGCCCCTCCCGGTGGGCAGCGCCCGGAAGTCGGCCGCCCGAGCTCCGGCTTGGTCTCCCCGTTGTACTTGACCACGCTCGTGGGGGGTCGAAACGGGTTTGGCAACGGCGTGCTGCGTATGGCTCGACTGAAGACTCGAGGGCCCGGCGGCTCGGGAGCCTGCCGGTCCTCGTCGCTGTCGTAGCGCCCCCCTCGATGGGCCTTGTAGCCACGGTCCTCGGCACCCGCGGCCTTGCGTCGTCGGTTGTCGTTGATGTCATGACGCGCATCTTGAGGCGCGCGGTTGTCGAGGATGCGTTCTCGAGCAGGGGCTCTACCATCTCGAGGGGTGCCTCCCGGTGGACGGAACCCTCCCGCTCGTGCCGTGGTTGTTCTGGGGCTGCTTCACGCTGTCTCGAGGCCGAGCTTTCGGCCTGCTGGACGGCCGCGACTTGGAGGAGCCCTTGGACCTCATCTCGTATCCGCAATGCATGCGGATTCGAGGGCGCCGGCATGTCCCGCAGCAGCATAGCTGCCGCAAGTACATTCTGGCTTGCTCGAGGGAAGTGGGCTGGCTCGGGTGGCGCTTCCGGCCGCCCGTCGTTGACGATGCGGTCGAAGACGCCTCGTGCCTTTCCTCGAGCGCCAAGAGCTCGAGGTGGAGGGAACTGGCTTAGCTCAAGGGTCCTCTTGAGCAAGTCCAAGTTCGCGCGCTCCGCCTCCATCTTGGTCTCGATTTCCCGGATCTGGGCCCATTGAGCTGCTCGAGCATCGTCTTCAGGTCGCTGGTTATCTTGGGCTTGCAGTGGCGGCCCACGTGGCTCGATCACCTGCAGAGCCCCAGCTGCCGATGTCCCGACCGCTGGGGTCACGTCTGCCCGGTTGGCTGCAGGGACAGCCATGGCGGCGCCATCTCTGGTTTCGTCATCCGACGGGACGTCGTCGTTGAGATGAAAACACTCGCGAGCCGGGTCATAGCACCCTGAGTCCGAGTCATCGGAGTGCGGGTTAGCGCCGGACGGCGGCGTCCGGGGCCTCCCGTGCTCTCCTCCTCGATCCGGCCGGCGCATATCCCCGACCGTGTTGCGGCGTTGCGAGCCAGGTGCTCTGTCAAACCCACGGTTTACTGACGCCGGCCATACAATCTCCAAGTCTATGGTGGCACGCAGGAGGGGGCCGGGGCTCTCCTCCCGCGGTCCCATGACTGACCGGATCTCATTGGCATACGTGGTGGCGGCGTTGATGAGCCCAAACGGAGCCTGCGACGAGCTCGGTAGAGCCCGTGTGGCAACAAGTTGGGCGACGCCGGCCGTGCGCGCGCGAGGCGCCACGCCGGGCTCTCTCGGCGAGCGCATGGCGAACGTGAAGCCGGGGTCCATGTCAGGACTCCTGTCCACGTGCCACCTCCTGCCGCACACTTGGCCCCCCGGCTGGGTGCCTCGTGGCGTCTAGCTGGGAGGGCACACGAGCAGGGTGCTCAAGGCTCTGTGCCTGCTGGCGGTGATGCTGATGCTGGTGGCGTCGGCGACGTGGTGGCGAGCCGTGGTGGCGCGGTCGGCGTGCGACCCCACCAGCGCGTGGGGGTGACGAGCGTCCCCCTCCTGGTTCACCGATTGAGAGTAGAGCCATGTCGTGGCCTGGGCCGAGCGACACGAACTCTATCACCGTGGCGAACGGAAACGAAGAAGCGGGTGATGCCATCCGGAAAATGGCGGGAATCGAGCGAAAAACACGCAGTACCCCTACCTGGCGCGCCAACTGTCGGTGTTTCGTACCCCGGGGGGTATAACACCAACGAGTAAATTTCTATGCGTGCTCCCTAATCCGGATGGTGATGCAAGATGGACACAAGCGTTTATCCTGGTTCAGGCAAAGAATGCCCTACGTCCAGCAGAGGGGAGAGATTTGTATTATCTTGCACCGGGGTGCTTGTACAGGGGTGAGTACAAGGTAGTCCTGAGACTTAGTGAGTGAGTGTGAGTGAAGGCGTCAAAAACGTCGTAACGTGTCCTGAACTAGGCCCTAGCATCCCCTTTTATAGGCCAAAGGGAGGCTCAGGGGTACAGAGTAGATAGGGCTGTCGTGGGCGTGACGTCGAGGTACTGGTGCTGGCAAGTCGTCGAGTCTGTAGACGCTCCTTGTAGTCCGGCTCGAGCCTGTAGCGGTATGGTCAATGATGGCCTGCTCGTTCTTCTCGGTCGTGGGCTGACGTAGTCGAGGTACGGCGCTGGCGTAGACGAGCATGTGCGTCCGGGAACCCCGCTGTATGGCCGTCGAGGTGGGAAAGACAGGGCACTGCTTGCTCCGTACGCCAATCGCGTCCGCCATTATTTCCTCGAGTGCCTGGAGGCCGGCTCGAGGGGTCGACGTCCCGTGCGATGGGACTGAGCAGAGGGTTAGATGGTACGGAGAGTTGACAATTGCGTTCCGAGAGGGTGCCGCACATGGCATAGTGCCAGGTATGGTGCAATAGTGGCGCCTGCCATCCTCGAATCCAGGGGATGGGCAGCGTGATGGTGGAAGTGACCGGCGTACGATCACTATTGCGGGTCCTGTAGCCATGGAGTTAGGCGAGGCAGGCGTACTATGACGCTGTTTCGAGCGTTCTCCGTCCCGCTCGAGCGGTTGCTCGCTCGAGCGGTTTGCGTCATCGTCTCGAGCGGTCGCACGCTCGAGCGGTTTCCGTACTTCTCTGTCGAGCGGGTGAGCGGCCGCTGCTCGAGTTTAGGAGGTTCTGAGGCTTTGTGGGCCTGATAGTGGGCCGGCCCAGCAGGAGTAGGATTGGGATTTCCTTGGTTAATTCTTGGGAGAGTTAGAGGTGAAACGGGCTGGATTATTTTCCTCTAATCTACCTGATTTAGGACCCCCTAATCTAGGTACCCGACACTTTCATTGCAGGAAGCTACATGTTCTCAATCCTTTGTAGATTTGGGAAAATGATAAAGATGAAAACTCTGTTTTTTTTTTGGAGTTTTTGTTTGTTTAAAAAGAAATATCTCATCTAGTAGTTCTTACCCAATTTTACTTTTTAATGTCATGATCCCAAGACTACAGAATGTGGTAGCTTCCTTATATTTTGTATAACTTAAAATGGATGCTATATGTGTAAGAGTTAGCTTCTTTTAATCAGGGAAGTCATTTTTTCTGTCTGCCTTTTTATTTGTTACAATAGATGCTTTTAATCAGTTGCTTATGTTTCTCTTTGTAGGGAAAGTGTGCATCCACATTTAGTGAGCCAATATTGGTTAAGTAGTAATATGTTTAGGAAGCACACAACTAATCCTAGAAGTCCACATGAGCAATCTTCTTATTAAATTGCTTAGTTCTTTTTCCTCAAACGACTCAAACCACAATTAAATCACTTAGTTCAGTTGCTTCCATATCAGCTATATGAACTGTCTTGTAATCTTTGAATTTTAATCGCCCTTGAGTTTTCTATGGTTATAAATTTTGTTTATTAATGTAGGGTACAGTGGTTCTTGTTTTCCAACCAGCCGAGGAAGGTGGCGGCGGGGCCCAGAAAATGATAGAAGCTGGAGCTCTGGAAAACATAGATGCCATTTTTGGGCTTCACATAGCTGATTCTGTGCCTATTGGTGTACTGGCATCCAGGCCAGGGCCTATTATGGCTGGGAGTGGATTCTTTGAAGCCGTAATAAGTGGAAAGGGAGGGCATGCTGCACTTCCTCATCACACTATAGATCCGATATTGGCTGCCTCAAATGTTATTGTGAGCCTTCAGCAACTTGTTTCCCGAGAAGCTGATCCCTTGGACTCACAGGTACCATCCCTATCCTTGGCTGACTTAATTTGTTCTTGTATATGCCAAAAATTTCCACGCATGGAAGCAGTTTGTTGATTGACGTTGTCTATATCCATTATTGTCATCTATATAGTTCCCTTTCATAGAAGTTCTGTCCTGTCCTGTTGGTCTAAATTACAGAACCAGAATAGAACAAACTATATAAATTATTCTGTGTGTGTGCGAGATCTGTTTGAAATTCGTCAAGATCTTGTTGAACCTTTTATCCTGGTTCTAACACGGAAACTACCAAGGAGGGCAGCCCGAATATTCCTGGACTCGTTACAGCTAGGCAGCACAGAGTATTTCTTATACATTGCTATATACTGTTCAAAACTTAAGTTTTAAACTCTTAAATTGTTCAATATAGAAATGGTAGTTTCATTAGCAAAAATGGTTTTGCATCACAAGAATTATACAATTTTTTTATTCAATACAATACTCCTAGGTTCGCATAATTTTGTTCAGTGCACTGACTATTGTACTTTTAGTATGTTAAACCTTTGGCAATTTATCCTTATTTACACTCCAGTACTCCACTTTTATGATTTTTTTTTAATTTGGATCCATGCTGTGTTCTGCAGGTTGTAACAGTTGGAAAGTTTCAAGGAGGTGGTGCCTTCAATGTGATCCCTGATTCAGTTACTATAGGTGGCACCTTCCGAGCCTTTCTGAAAGAGAGTTTTAATCAATTGAAGCAGCGAATTGAAGAGGTAAGAGCATTTGTTTGGGAACTTTGTGTTACTCTTTCAGTAGTCAATTCTTAATTATTTTCTGCGATTAGGTTCTCTTAGACGAAAATAAAGGATTCAAAATTTCAATTTATGGTACTTGAAGTTGCTGTTAAGATAATCAGTCACTGTACCTAACTACAATAGTAATTTTTTAAATAGATTAATCTGTGAATTTTATCGGTAGCTTTAGAGAAGTGGATACATGCAAGTGGCACTGACACGACGTCCTCTGTGCTACCACATAATTTAAATATCTACTGAGCAGGGTATATTGTAAACGCATAAGCTGGTGCACATCTAAAATTTGGTGCATTTTGTTATTCTGCTTTTGTGTTAGATTGTACTGCTGTTTGAGCACATGAGCAGTTCCTGACACTTATTTTCATGAATAAACTCATTTTTGGAAAGTTGCATGGATACTGACCCACATGTAATTTGCTGTTTGAGTACTTGTAATAGTTTTTTGTTCTTTCACATTTTACCTTTAATGAAAATTACAGTTATAGCTGTAGGCTTGTAGCTTTCACCTTGGTAATGGCACTACTGAACTTACAAAACCAGTTATTATAGGTTGGTAGGTTTGTAGATGGAACTATCTGGGTCATAATGGTCAGAACTCTTGACACCTGCACTGAGTTCCCAGTTATATTCACCTCTTGAGTTATAAACATCTTACATATAAAATTTCACTGTGGATTGTCCAGCAGAGGATAGAGGACCTCAGCTACTTTGTTTTCATGTCTCAGGTGATTGTGTCTCAAGCATCCGTGCAGCGCTGCAGCGCTAGCGTGGACTTCCTCAACAAGGACCGTCCATTCTTCCCCCCAACCATCAACAGCCCCGAGCTCCATGATTTCTTCGTGAATGTGGCCAGCGAGATGGTTGGGTCGAGGAATGTGAGGGACAGACAACCGCTAATGGGCGCTGAGGACTTCTCGTTCTACGCCGAGGCGGTCCCCTCGACCTACTACTACTTCGTGGGCATGTACAACGAGACTCGTGGACCGCAGGCGCCCCATCACTCCCCCTACTTCACCATCAACGAAGATGCCCTCCCCTATGGTGCGGCTGCGCAAGCGGCCTTGGCAGCTCGCTATCTGCTCGAGCATCAGCAACCTGCTTCTACCACTGATAAGGCAAAAACCCATGATGAGCTGTAGATAAATAGTTTTTGCTTCACTCTGTTGAGCCGTTGAAGTTGGATTGTTGGCTCGTCCAATGCATTTCTTTGCCAAGTTATTCAACGGCTGTACATATCCTGATATCTCCATGCTTTGGTAATAATCGATTGCTGATCAATTGTAGTATCGGGCATTATTTGGAGTGATGTTCAGTCAGCAAATAATCTGGGGAACATGATTGTTCGAACTTGGTAGTATTTCTTATTGTCAGTGACTGTTTATGCGCAGGGCACACGAGGAATTAAGTAACAGAACCAAATAATAAAATTTGGAAAGGCTCAGGGAGCACAAATGCCTTCAGCAGTTACATTATCCCACCTACGAATCAGAAAATTGCATATAATAACATAAAAAAAAAAGCATGGTAGTAACTGGACGTAGCAAGTTCATGTAGTATCCAAATACTTAAAGAGACTTTGTATGAGCTACAACTTTTAGACTTTTAGGTCAAAAGCTGGTTTTCTGGCTTCTCAGCACATAAAAAGTCAAAAAAGCAAAACCAGCTTTTTCAGTTTTTTTTTAAAACCAGCTTAACAACTTTGTTGTGTGTTTCAATTTCTGACTTTTAGCTGACAGATTACACAACTTCTCTAGCTCACTAGACCTTCAAAACCCATCTAGGTCCATTTTTATAGTAAATGGGTGTTGCTCTAGTATGTTATTAGTAAAATCTTGTATCCATTCTAAATGAAACCCCAAAACAGTCAAACAAAAAAGATATTACGATCCATTTAGCAGAGCTCTCTCTTACTCTCCACCATGAGTTTTAGGACTAGTAGTTATAAAAAAAAATAAAAAAATAAAAAAAAAAAACTAGATCAGAGCTGGATACACTGAGAGCACTTGATAATTGGTTATATTTATAGTTCATCAGTCTCTTAATCTACAAACTAGCTCCACCAAACGAACATGTACAAGATAATAAACGTAGAAATACGGCCGGCAGAGACGAGAGGGATGACACAGAAAGAGTAGGGATGACACGGCGAGAGTGGGCAAGCAAAGATGGTGCGCCACCTGTTATCCAAAGGCGTCCAGCTCCTCCCCACACGCGCACCACAGCAGCCACGCAGCCAGCGAGGCCGCCAGGCCAGAGGAAGCCACCAAAGCGGCCAGTTGCGGCCTCAGCCCAACTGGTGTCGTGCCGTGCCGTCTCCTCTCCTCTCCTCTCCTCTCTCGTCTCATCCCCAGCCCACCCAGCAATGCCCTCCTCCTCCGCCGCCGCCGCCCCTCCCACATGACCTGCGCCGCGCCGCGCAGCCACCACCCTCGTTCGGCCCCGGGTACGCCGCCGCGCACATCAGTTCGAGCGCTTCTCTCCCTCCCTCCTCTTCTTGGATTGGAATCGACGGCCGGAAGTGGATGACGATGGCGGGTTCTTGCGCCGCCGCGCCGCCCGTCGCCGGTCTTCCCTCCTTGAGGACGCCGCCGCCGCCGCCAGCTCGCCTCAGACTTGGCGGCGGCTTCTTGCCCTGCTCCTCGGCCGCGCGGAGTCGCGGCGGCGCCGTGCGGGGATGCGCTCTGGGGGCCAAGAAGCACACGCACACGACGGGTGTTCTGAACCGGGTACTTGCTTCCTCCTATAGATAAAATTGATTTGTTGTTGTTTGGTCTGCATGATTCGTGGGTTGGACTAGAACCTCTTAGTTTTTTTTTTCTGGCTTTATTGTAAAACTGTTTCTCCATTGCATTGCTGCTGTGATGACAATTTTGTGATATTTGTTATTAGGGAACTGGTTTTCATAGCATTCGTTCCCTTGTTATTACACCTTCAAAGATCAATTAATAGATGACAGACTACGGTCACAAATTGAGTAGCGGTAGGTTTTGGTTGTTATCGTAATTCCCTGTGTGCCAAAGGATTTACTAACAGTTATTCTTTTCTCAAGTCAAGCCTATACGCATGCTGAATCTCAGCAATGTGCAATAACCAAGATTTGTAGTCATATCAAAATTGCAATATCACTCTGTATCACCGCAGCTCCAATGTTCACCCGAAATTCTTATCAGAAAAGAAAAAAATCAGTCAAATTTTGATCTTTTTACGGTCCATGGTAACAGCTTGTCCTATTTGTGTTGCTGGTATCTGCTGCTTAGATCCTGTGCCTAAGTTTGGACAGTGGCATTCACAGCCTCCCTGCATTGAGCTATGGCTGCTAAATCATACAGCAGCTTCGGGTTAATACCCACATCATTTGATATGGAACTTTCTGTCTGGAAATGATAAAAAAGAACACCATTCAGAAAGTTAACCATTTTTCACATATATTCTGTGGGCTACTCTCATTACATGTTAAAAGTGATTGTGCTATAGCTTTTCTCTAGCATGCCTCAAAAGGTGAACAATATGGCTCAGAGGATAAAGTAGAGTTCCTATTTGATACTCCATTGGAATCAGCTTGACCTTATTTATTCAGAATCCAATACTTGGGATTCTTATCAGCTTTGTTGTTGTCTTTTATTCAATATTTTTCTCAATGTCTCTGGAGAGTTGGGTTTAAAATCGACAGCGCACATATAAATCCACCTGATGAATTTAGGTTGTCTTAAATGGCTTCAGCCTCTCTCTGCTATGGTGTTACTCTAGATACAGGATTACTTGATAGCTAATTTTGACTAATTGGTATTGGGTTCAACCATTCTTAAAAAAAAAAAGTGGGATTTTTTATTTCTATACACTACAATATATTTGGTTTTCACTAATGATTTACTGCCAGGGCTGTTTTTATTGTGCTCGTATAGTTGCTCTGCGGATACATGCGAAGAGATGGGCATGAAGGTGATGTAAGCAGTCAGGGAAGGGCTGATGCTGTTATGTTTGGGCCAGATGATGATGGTGTAAAGATTCCTACTCAGGTAGAGACTCTTGTAAAGGGCACTGCAATGGTTGCTGAACCAGAATACAAGGCAATCCCAGATCTAGATTACCTACAGGTACTTTTTCTGATCATTTTACACCGAACTGATCTCTCTATTGAAAGTTGACTTTAGTGGTTATTAAACCTTTTAAAGTTAGTGTGATACAATCAGAATTTCAAAAATGAATGCTAGTACTTAGCATATATGGGCTTTATGAATTGATTTATCCTATGAACTGGTCTCATTTGTTTGTGGTCATGCAGGAGCTGCTGGCTATTCAGCAGCAAGGACCTCGTGCAATAGGTTTCTTTGGAACCCGCAACATGGGATTTATGCATCAACAGCTTATTGAGATCCTGAGCTATGCTATGGTCATAACAGTATGTTCCTATGCGCCGTTGTCATTCATATGATCTCCTGATTTATATGCCAGTGTGTTTCATATGATCTTTGATCCCTCTAGCATTGTTAATAATGTATGTTTATAATTTGCAGAAAAATCATATATTCACATCTGGGGCTTCTGGAACAAATGCCGCTGTTATCAGGGGTGCTTTAAGAGCTGAAAAGCCAGAGTTGCTTACTGTAATCTTACCTCAAAGTCTAAAGAAGCAGCCTCCTGAAAGCCAAGAACTGTTGTCTAAAGTAAGGTTTCCTGATATTTCTATCCTGAAATGAGACTTCCTGGTGTTTCTGTTCTGAATTAGTCATTTTCTAGTCAAACTTAGCTCCAGACCTGTTACTAGAGCCCTATGCATGCTAGTTTACCGTTTGTCCTATATATTTAGTAATAGGCGTTTAGTGACTTTGTATCGATTGATAGACTGCTCATCAGTTATCACAATTTTAGCATATTGACACAAAGTTGTGGAAAGATTTCTTAGGACCTTAACAAGCTTGATCATAAGTATGCTTAAATCAGTGTGATCACTTGCTTAGGAATGTTTCACCATGGCATTTGAATCGTTCAGAAATAAGAAACCATCAGCATTATTCTATGATCTGGGATTCTAGATAGATAGCTACTTATAAAGATATGCAGCCCTCCTTTGTGTTAAAAAACAAAAGCCATATCATTAAGCATTCACTGTCTTCTTTTAATTCTAATAACTTGTCTTGTGAAGGTAATAGCATTCTGCCGATGCAATTTTTTCCATATGGTAAATTTGAAATGCTTCAGTAACATTTTGTAATTTTTTTATAGGTACAAAACTTGATCGAGAAACCACAGTACGATCATTTGCCACTACTTGAGGCTAGCAGGTCAGTGAACTACCTTTTCAAACTGCTCATAGTTTTCGTATACTCTATTTTTGTCACCAGTGATGTGACATATACCTATTCAGTCCATGCAGTGTATCGTTTAGTTCCAGCTCTTTTCATAGATTGCACTAGTGCAGGTGCTATGCATCCTTTGTTTTTGGACAGAACAGACTGCACTTTGTTTATTTTGAAATAGATCATTGATGGTTCGGGTACAATCCAGAACTTAATTACAGTGCGCTGAACTAAACACTATGTTCTGCAGATTTTTGAAATAGTTTCTGCTGCCTAATTTACAGAACGATTGCATGAATAAAAAACACGAAATAAAACTAGCATTGGACATGTTTGATGCCATGATTAATATTTAATAACTCTAGATTGGGGTCCAAGGTTAGATACTGTACATTGCCTTGACAAAATGTTTTCTTTGGTTAATCAGTTTTATTTTAGAAAACCAGCATCTCTCTTTTTGCCTATCTGTTAAGAGGGTATAAATATCTTGTACCATTTCCACTACCCCTTTAGCCTGCTCAGAAGGACATGGACTGAAGGGAGTCACATTTCTTTTCTCTATACAAATATGTATTGTGACTAGAAATATCACCTTTATGCTCAATGGCAACTGTTGCAATCTTCAGGTTATGCAATATGGACATCATCTCTAAGGTCCAACAGGTGATCTGCTTCGCGTTCCATGACAGCAAGCTGCTGATGGAAACATGCCAGGAGGCCAAGAACCTTCGGAAGATCGTGACACTCTTCTACTTGGATTAGCTCCTCCGGCAGGGATCTAGTCTCTTATTTTTTGTCCGTGGCATAGACTAATGTTTTGGGGGATAAAAAGCAAGATGAACGGTTTAGTTAGTTTCGAAATATATTGGATAGGTGGTGCGGTGACCTTCCATTGGTGGAGGACAAAAGTCCTTTTGTTTTGCCCATTGTTTTGATTCATGTCACAAAGAGATCAATAATTAATCTTGTCGATATGCCTAGTTCGTCAGCGAAGGGAATAAGATTATAAGTTGGAGTTTTACTGTTGATCTCAGGCTTATAAGTGGTTCGTGCTTAAGTTTCTCCACCTCTTGTATGTCTTTTTCCCGCTTTTTTATTTGATAAGATATCTTGATTGATGACTTAATTTTCTTTTTCAAGTGGGTATTATCATAATTATTATAAATTTAAAGAGGAATTTTGTTTTTTTTAGCAACGAGCGCTTTTGGTAGAAATAAAGCTCTGGACCATGCTTGGTGGGCCGTCGTTAGGCCCGAAGATAATGTTTGTCTAGAAATGATTTGGCGTCGGTGTAGCTCCCCATGGTCGTGCCCGCATGATTAAAAAAAAAAATCCCCATTCTCGTTCACTGCGAACGCACACTCATGGGAGAGCTTCTTCTCTCGTCTCCATCCGCGTCCCCATTCTCGGGAGAGCTTCTCTCATCTCTATTCTCATCATTGCAAGAAAACTAGGAACTCATCCCTGTGTGGGAAATTCATCATTGCAAGAAAACCAGGAGCCCTATCACTGATACAAACTGCATCCATAGTATAAATCAACATAAATTAAGGCCTTTTGAATGTGGGATTTTTTTTCCTGTTCCTACATATATTAAGGATTCATTTGGAACGTGCGATCTTCTCTTGTCTCCGTTCCTGTGTGGGAAATTCATCATTGCAAGAAAGCCTACCCATCTCCGTGTGGGAAATTCATCATTGCAAGAAAACCAGGAACCCTATCTCTGATACAAAACTGCATCCTAGTAGTATAAATCAACATAAATTAAGGCCCCCTTTGGAATGTGGGATTTACCCCCTGTTCCTACGTATATTAATGCTCCATTTAGAATCTTGTCCCTGCGTATTTCATATGAAGAATGAGCTTAATCATCTGAAAATTTTTATATAATTCCCGAGAAATTCCTATGTTCTAAATGGGATTGTATCATATGCAAACCAAGCAAGCTGTGTAAACTTGCAAACTTTTAATCAAGACCATATGATCTTAATCCGATGTCTAGGAGAGAGGTGAGCTAATTTTATAAAAAACCGCCCGCCATTAGCCACACTAATCATGATTTTTTGCAAATCTCCCCTCTATAATCTCCCGTACGTGAGCCCGGCCTCTTCGTTTCTCCGTACGGAGGTCACGCCGCCGCACTCAGGTCATGCCGCCGCCCGCGAGTCACCAACCTCCAGTCACCCCGAATCGCCCTCAAGTCACCGCGAATCACCGGCCGCCGCCCTCCAATCACCACCCTCGCCATGGACTGGAGGTTCGTGCCCTGCAAGATGTACTCGCTGGATCTCCTGCTCGGGATGGAGATGGTGCCACGGGTGGACCACCCTCCCGCACGGGGCGTGCGTGGCCACCGAGGGATGATGGGTGTCGCATACCGGGGGGTGGCGACTGCCGCGGGCCACTGGCTTTCGTGGCTAGCACGGGGTTCTGGCTCTTCTTTCAGGCTATGGTGAATGGCGGCCTTGACGAGATGGTGATGCAGGAGTGCCAAGGCTTGGTGGTGACTCGCGGCCATCGTGGGCGGGCAGCGACTCGCAGCCCGTCGAGGGCATGCTGTGACTCGTGGCCATCGCAGGCGCCGGAGTCCATCGTGAACGTGATGTCGGCGGCGTGGCGACTCGCGGTGGAAACGAAGAGGCCGCGACCGTGGCGCGACCTCCAGGAAAACGAACAGGCTGCTTGACTCACGTACCGGAGAGATTAGGGGGTAATTTGCAAAAAATCGTGATTAGTGTGGCTAATGGCGGGCGGTTTTTTATAAAATTAGCCCACCTCTCTCTCTAGACATCGGATTAAGATCGCATTGCTTGATTAAAAGTTTGCAGTTTTACCAGACAAATTGCTTGGTTTGCACATGATACGGTCCCGTTCTAAATAGACCTAAACAAGATAGCTTTGATATTACGGGACACATGTAGCTTCGGTTTCTTGGCATCAGTGGCATCTGTAAATTTATTCCAAGGCAACAGGATCAGAGGCCTAAACAAGATAGCTACACATCAGCTTAGGTTTCGTGGCATCATTGACATCTCTATATTTATATTTATTAAGACAACAGGATGAGTGCAACGTCGTTGCACAAGTGTACTCGTGCACAGAATTTTCTGGAAGAATCTGGAACCTTGATGCCGTGGACCAGGTGTCCGTCCAGGTGGTCACAACGAACCCAACCGCTGCCCATGTGCTTGCTGTCCTACCAGGTGGACAACCGACCCGCCGTACCGTACAGGTATCTCCATCGCACAGGCACAACGTGTGCGCGCTTGCTTAGCCTTTAAGCTACTCGCTTCCACTTCCCCTTCCCGACGGGACACACGTTACGCACAGCACAGATTCCATATCAATCTGCTCAGATAGATGCTCAACAGGACAGATCACTCCAGCCATACACGCCTCAGTGCCTCAACAGGGCAGGCAAGACAAATCTATCGGATCCGAGCTAGCTGTGCAGACCAATCGTCCACCCTAGCTGTGATCCGCGCTAGCTGTGCAGATCAATCGTCGACCCCGATTGACCAAGCACATTGCACTCGTCAACACCGATGATTAGATGACCAAAAGCATACTGCACACCCTCAGTGGAGGGTGAAGAGGAAACTTCAGATTTTGCACACGTTTGCCATGAGAGAATTCATATTTTGGGACAATTTTCTACCATCTGTCGAAGTATGAAATTTCAGTATGGGGCACCATCTGTCCAAGTTTAAAATTTTAGTTAGAATTAACGCAATGCAAAGTTTACTTCTTAGGAATACTGGACAAAGAAGACGAAATAACATAGAACACCATAAATCCATAATAATAATCCTCTCAGACGGTGAGCAGTAGGTACAGAAACGCACACAATAATAAACTCACACCAATCACACTAGACCAAATCCACCATCAAAAAACCTCTCCAAACCCTCAGATCCATGAATCAATCCATCCGCCAAAACAAATGCCTCCTCTCCTTCGTAACACTGTCACACCACCGCTACTACTACCCTACTAGACTGCTGCAGACTCTCACTACCACTGTACCGCTAGATCTGAAGAGCCCCGGCGGGCCCACAACCGCCATCTCCTCAGTGGCGGAGGAAGGCGGCGAGGAGCGCCGCGAGGAAGCAGACGGAGGCCGGCGCCGAGAGGGCGCCCGCGCCGGAGGTCGGGGCCGGGGCCGGGGCCTCGGCGGCGGAGGCGGCGGTGGCCAGCGCGGCCACGGCCACGAAGGCGGCGATCACGGCGGCGGCGGCGGAGACGCGGGCCATCGGATCGGATTAACGACGAGGTGGCGGCGGCCGGGCAGCGGAGCGGGAGATGCTGCTAGGGTTGTGCTGCTGGAGGCGTGGGGAGGATGAATGGGGTAGGCCGTAGGCGGAGGCCATGGGGTCGGATTTATAGGGAGGGAGGGGGAGGTCTGGTAGTTAACAGCCTGGCCTGAACTGACGTGCAGGGCGGTTACGATTGATTATTTGACCCCGGTTTTTGTGGGAAGATACAGAGGGGTTTGGACAGATGTTCCAGGGTAATTATAATGAGGGTTTATATTAGCAGTAATCATAGGGGGGCCCATGCTGACAGGGTGTTGCTCACAACAGCTGGCAGTGTTTGGTGCTGCAATGGACGGTCACTGATGAAGTAACGACGCCTGTCTTCGCAATTCTCCTTCCGGACTTGCGGTTTGATGTGACCAATGAATTGGTACTCTTATCTCAAATGAAATGATACCGATTGTTCCTATTTCCTGTTGTTTCTAAATAAATTAATTTCTAAAGCTATCTTACATAGTTATGCTAAATTTTTATGTATATACTAAAGAAACATATCGATTTATGACATCAAATTGCTATTGTTAGATACGTCATGAAATAAATTTCTATAAATTTGATTAAACATGGATAAATGATTTTAAGTAGTTATAGTGGTTGAATTATTTCAAGCCGGCATACGGATTTTAAGCACCTCAATTGATGAATAATAGCATGGATGTCTTAGAATCATTATTACTTTAAAGCAAGTTTCAAATGGCCATTAATTCTAACTCTTTTGCTAAATATCTTAAGGTAATCCTAGTGGGCTCTAAAACAGTAGAATCAACTTTGTGATCATTAACATAAACATTTTTATCTGAAGGGAACAAGAAATGTATTGAATTGGGAGTATGATCCATGTTTACATCCAAGAATTTGATCTTATTAAGATGAAACAATTATTAGAGCATATCCAATTCCTTTCCTTTCACATTCTTCAACTCCAATTACATATCTCTGATACATGGAAGCTTAGTGATGCTAACCAACACCTTCTAAGCATCGCCCTCTAATAATCTACAATGATGAGTCTCAAACCTTGGAAAAGCTATATGAGCTAACACTATTCAAGCTTTTCATCACACATATATGACACATCGAAAGAGTTATCAAAGTTATAAAAAAAGAGTTACATCAACCAAATCTAACACTAGAAACTCTAGAAGTGTCATCCATAGTGGCGGTCCATACAAATCCCAGAGCATCATAAGACTTAGGAGTAGGTCCACTAATGGGGCATCTGAGGCTCAAGCTCCCCGGCCCTACCACCAGCGGAAACATGGAGACCCTCTTAAAGCCCGCATTATAATTTTGTAAGCATTGAAGTTTAGAAGAGCTAAATTAAGAAAAATAAGGATGAAGAGCCTCTTCTATCACTAGATTACATGATATAAACTGAAGCCCAACTTTTTTTTTGACAAGAAAAGACTATGGGGAAGTTCCCCACAATACTGATTTTTTTTAGAAAATAGGCACACAAATTCGCTCCCGACGGGATTCGAACCTGGATGGCTAGGTGTAGTGCCACATTGAGTCACCTAGCCAAGTGAGTCGCTCACTTCTCGAAACCCAACTTCTTATCAAACAAACAAAAATTATAACACACCTCCTAAACTAAAGGCGCCTAAACTTGTTTATAATGTACGGCCACTGACCTTGCTTGCTCTACCACTTGGAAAGAAGGCATGATGTCCAATTAATTGTAATCTACAGGTACAAAAAGTCGCCTAAACGTAGAAAAAAATCCAGGCACCTGTTTATTAGCAACTCCCAATTTATAAAAGAAAAGGTATTAATGGGAAGTTCGTGAAATTGACGTGTTTTTTCTCTTTTCATATCACCATCACTAATAACATTCTTGTCCCAACATTCAAGGGCCGGTGATTATTTTATCCACAACTACGGGTGTCATCAGGAGCGCCATTACAAAGTTGAAGTCAAGGCCTAACAATTCAGGACAAACCAATGCCGTTTGGAACGGGGAGTTTCCTTGGTTTGGAGTCTAGCCACCAGTCATGCAGGTCAGCAGACCAGCACACCCACTTTCTATGAATCTAGGACCGACAGGTGTACAGTTTAGTATATTTATTTGAAAAGCGATTCAGAATGCAGTCCCTGTGTGATTCCTTTGATGCATGGGAACCTTATTGAATTTATACATATGTTTTCTAAAATTCATTGAATTAATGGGAGCATAGTTAGGTTAGGTTGTATTTTTCTTAAAGGCGTTGGATTGAAGGTAAAAGTGAAAGAAATATCTTGATCCTCGACCCAAGAGTATACATATCGAGCACTTTTGCATATCACATGCAGGTGAAAACACACTATACATATTGTTCCTACCGACATAAACCATGACAACGTGGTGAACTCATAGTAGTCAGTATATTAGTCTGGTTCCTTGCCGGAATCTGTCCACTCATTTGAAGTCATCGACTTAGCACACGTACTCATATTTTCTTAGATTTATTACAGTACGATTTAACTGTGCTATGCTTTCAGTGGTAGAAACGTTCCTATCAATAACGAGACGTCTATAGTGACTTGACGGCTTAGTTTTTCGGAGGTACTCATGGAGGTAGGATGTGCCTCTAGCATGGTGACTTCCTGAATCTCAGGATATGTCGGGCCTTGTTTAGATCCCGAATTTGGCATGTCAAATTCGGAAGTTCACACACTGTAGCGCAATGTAAGCGAGCTAGCTTTCGCTTGTATTTGTGAAATATTGTCCAAATATTGATTAATTAGACTCAAAAGATTCGTCTCACAAAGTATAACAAGACTGTGCAATTAGTTTTTGATTTCATCTATATTTAGTACTCCATGCATGTGTCGACATTTTGATGTGACGGAGAATTTTCTTTTTGCATAGTGGAATTTGGGGAAAAATTCTGAAACTAAACAAGGTCTCGGTTCAGTAGTTCGGAGGTGCTTGCAGAGAACGAGTTTACGTATATGTGTTTATAGAGGTGAATGTGCGTGTGTATCGTAGATGTCTACGTACTGTATGATTTAAAAATAAACCTTGATACCATGTTTTTTTTTTTTTTGAAATTGTTTCATGAGAGAAGCATCATCCAATTTCTCGATCTGAAAAAAAAAAATCTACTTCCACTCGCTCGAGTGTCTTTCTAAAAAAAAAAAGATCTTGACAATACTTTGACTCAACTTTTTTTTCCCAGAAAACATGTCGTTTTAGTATTGCTTGATTCCTTCCACGTTTACTTCATTTACACACTAACATGAAAAAACTCTATTTCTATATTCATAATAATATTTTATTTAATTAAACATATAGCATATATCTAGGTACGTAGTAAAAAAATATTATTGAATATAGAAAAGTTAAAGCATCTTATAATTTGGAATGGTGGGAGTATAAATTATTAGTTTTTAATTCCCATATTAACATGCATATTTTGGCACGAGGTACTAAAACTACGTACTGGTTGCATGATTTTTTTTAATTACCACAATTATCTAAGCAGTTATCAAATGACAACCGGCCTTTTTAAAATTCAAAAGAAAAAAATGGCAAAAGAAGAACAGTATATTATTTCTGTACTAGTATAGTGCCCGTGCGTTGCCACGGTTTTATTTAAGGGATACATTTAAATACAACGCGACATTTTTGTCACATTTTTTGCCTCACGCAATTTATATATGACCATAAACATAATCTGGAATTGTTTTGCAAAAAGAACATAATCTGGAATACATTCATGTACAACAAAATAAATTGTGTAGCACGGTAGTGAGCATTTCAAGTTGTCACAGGTTCAACTCCTTCACCGGCTCCAAAATACAAAGCGTTTGCCACCGAACATCAGCCCAAAATACAAAACATTTGCCACTGAACATCAGCTCGAAATACAAATCTCTACTTGCAGTTGTAAGAAGGCAACTTTCCTGCAGGGGGCTCCTAGTTGTCATTCTCCTCATCATCAGTGGCCTGCTCCTGCACTCTCTATCCTCTGATCATCATTGAAAGGGTACAAGCCCTTGAATCGCCTGCAACAGAGTGACTGACCTCAGTTAGGAGTCAGGTGTTTCTTATATTGTTGCCACAACTAAAATGAACTGGATGAACATTGAAATGACCAAAAGCAATTATCTCTATGAGAAAGGGGAGATGTCCTTGATATCAGATTTTGCAAAATTCAGCATATAGCTTGCTGAAACTTTGGAATGGTAGAAAAAAAAGTCTTCAGAAAAGGGGGATGCCCTTGATGCTAGATTCTTGCAAAATTCAGCATGAAACTTGTTGAATGTTGCAAGGTGTTTGATTAGACATTTGCTTCCACTTGAGCATGCCATGGCTGCGCAGTGTTCATGATCAAGAAATTAATATTATCCTAAGGTTGAATAAAAAAGTATGAATATTCACCTAACAGTAATATTATCCTAATAGTAATATTCACATAAGAACTGTCAGAATCATATAATAAAAGGAATTAGAGTTTAAATGGTTAAACCAGACAAAAGATTAGGCTCCTAACAGTAATATTGTCAATCCACGAGGAAGCAATCTTATCACTGGAGGTGGGCTTAGTTGCCCTATCTCCCAAATAACAGCAACATCCGAAGAAGAAGCAAAAATTGCAATACTATCAGACACCATCCTTCCAGCAAGATAGGTGTTCCCTTTCTTATGCATCCCAGGAGCTGCAACATATGAGCTCACTTTAATTTTATTTTTTTAACTCACTGGAGTCCAATTTTAAGTTTCTCAGGCAAATATTTACCAGTAAGTACACTGGAAGTGGAAGGTTAGAGAAAATGATGTTCTGAAACTAAACATTGGGCATTACCAATATGTCATATGTTCTGAATACAGTACAACAAGCATTACTCTAGTGTTATTGGTGAAATAATATGACACAGCTTTGGACGAATAAAGCATACCTAAAATGCTCTGAACAAAAGAGGTCATGATTCCTTCCAGTAAACCTCTCCTACCAGCTATCCCTCTCCCTGATTACAAGGGTGCGGCAGCTGCAAATCGAAATCTGTGTTAGTGATGTTCTTCAATAGAAAAACTAAGAATTGAAAGAAACACCACAGAAATTGAAGTTTTCTGAATTCCTTAACGCCAAATCAAATTCCATCAGAAGTTAGATGGGAATAACATGTTAAGCTCTTTCTTGAAGCTGCAAGATGAAGTAGCAACTACAAATTAGCCAAAGAAATTACAAATTAGCAGACCGAGATTATAACTCACGTTGTTTTCTATTCCTCTCTTCCCTCTTCTTGATCTCTTCATCTATCTCTGTTGCTGTGATATATAATGTGTGTCACAGCTTTGCTAAAAAATTGGAGAACAACAAGCAACGATATCAACAAACTTACCCAGTTCGATGGTGTTTGATATGCTGTTGCCTATCCTCCATGTCAGATCACCTGTAATGCAGAGCTTCAAATGGTCACAGAAGCAGCAGCATTAGAGGAGAGGAGACGCAAAGAAAAAAATTGAAGAAGGCGGCGGCGAGCTGGAGCAGCACGCTGCCCCACGGCGGCCGAACAGCTGGAGCACGCGTGCATCACTTGCCATTGTGAGTCCCATGAGCGGCAATTTGTAGCCATTAACACATAGCCATCAAGTTTACTTCTCTGGTTTCAGAACAAAGAGGCAATTTGTAGCCATTAACACATAGCCAATAATCTATTTTCTTTTCTCCAAGTACAGACTATTATGCTGAAGGTTCAGCGTCAGTGGCATTAGAATGAAACATCTCAGAGCAAAAATTTCACCAAGAATGAAACAAATGTAGGTAATTCACCCAAGAACTGCTTTGAATCAACATTCCTTGTCTGTGGATAGCAAAGAATCTTTTTCAACATAAAGCTAAGATAGTTTCAAGCTAAAGATATGATGATTCAAGGAATTGTGCAGTAGAAATTTAAGTTTGTTCATGCTACAAAAACCTTTACTGTCTATGTGCAGCAGAAAAGTGGAATCAAACTGCATTTTATCACACGGTGATACTCCAGGACATGACAGGTTCAAGACTGTGCAAATGGGGCAGACTGTATGAAAGGTCACAAAATGAAACCAAAGCATCTAACACAACCCTTTTTGTTTCTTGGCAGCACAAATGAAGAAATGGCATGCTCTCTTGATGAAATAAAAACATCAGACAGTAGTCCCATTAAATTATTGATGTAAAGAGAACACAGATAGCGGAACATTGCATCATCCTGAGATACTTACAGATATGCTGAACTCGTCTCTTCGCCAGTCTTTTCCACGTCTTGCTGTCCACAGCTGAAAGTAATTCCTGAAGATAGTCCTAGTGTATCTCAGCACAGGGAACCCTCAAACTTGGACAACAAACAGGACTCACAATTGGCTAACCTGTTCCTCAGCGGCAGTCACGAACTCCCAAACCATGTAAATCCTGGGGATTCCGAGCTCCGATGCTGTGAGAGCCACCGGTACAGAGCCCCAGGGCGAGCCTTTGGCTTCACGGGCACCGAGTACCGTATGTGCAGCACGCGACCCGCAAGAAGGTCGCAGGGGCGCCCGTGGAGCGCGGCCAAGGCGGCCTCAGCTGTGGCGGCGGCCGCCTGGAGAAGAGGTCCTAGAGACGCGTCGTGGCGGCAGCGGCGGCCCCAGCGCGGCGGTCCTGGCGGCGGCCCCGGAAATATTGGGGTCCGAGCGCTCGGACCCCAGCCGTGCTCCGAGCAGCCTTCCCGCTCCGCGCGCGCTGCTGCTTCCATGGGTTTTCCGCCTCGCGCGGTGCTGAGTCCGTGGCTTTTCCCGTGCAGTGTCTGAGAGTGCAGTGTCTGAGAGCCTGGCACCGCTACGCTGCCTGCTACCGCTGCTGCTGCCTGCTGCGTTGCATGCGTGTTGTGCTTCGCTAGCTTCTGGAGTCTGGACGCAAATATGCAAGGCAAGGCAGGAAGCAAGCAAAGGCAGGAAGCAAGCAAGGAGGCAAACAAGTGCAGTATGTGCATGTGTGTGCGTATATACATGTATATAATGCAAGCATGTGTACGATTTTTTCCTCTTCTTTTTTATTTCTTCTCCATCCATCATCCACTGCACTGCGGTTTTGTTTTTTCTTTTTTCCCTGTTTTTCCCTTTTCTTTTTTTATTTTTTTTATATTCCCATGCATTTATAATTTTTTCATTTTTTTCTATATATTTTCTAAAATGTTCTCTCATATATCTAGCGATGTTCTATTATTTTATTGGCAATGTTCTGTGAAGTTACCACCGATGTTCTGTCATATTTACAACGATGTTCTATCATGTTACCAGCGATGTTCTGTTATATTTACAACGATGTTCTATTATGTTACCGAGGAGATGTTCTTATTACTAGATATTTCTGTCATGCTAATAGCGATGTTATCACGTTTCTAGTTATGATCTATCATATTTTTAAGAAAAATAATTTATCTTTAAAAGATAAATATTCATAAATAAATTTTTATCTAAATATATTCACGTGGGATCTTATTTTGAAGGATTTATCGCAATGAATTCAATGGTGTAATTAGAATTTAATTTGGATTTTTCG
Organism: Themeda triandra; assembly: GCA_018135685.1. Classification (NCBI taxonomy): domain Eukaryota; kingdom Viridiplantae; phylum Streptophyta; class Magnoliopsida; order Poales; family Poaceae; genus Themeda; species Themeda triandra. Next base: position 75,759 of record JAENPR010001343.1, on the reverse strand, counting down.
TTTGTTAGTTATAAGTTTTTTTAAACTAGTTGGACCTTGTAGATAAGGTGGACCCCAGCTTGCGTCAGCCAACCGCGTTTTCCGCGCGTGGTGCAGCCCGCCCAAATTCCCGCGCGCGTCGCTCGGCGGACGGATTCAGTCCGATCGATCGTACGCCAAGACGCCCCCGGCGGCCCCGGCCCCGGCGCGGCTCGTCCTGGCGGGCGGCGGCCCCGGCCCCGCGCGCTCGTCCCGGCGGCGGCGGCGGCCTCGGCCACGGCGCGCCGCGTCCCGGCGGCGACGGATGGGCGTCCCGGAGCGGCGGCGGGCGGGCGTCCCAGGTGGCTCCGTGCGGCGTGGGAGCGGAATCGTTCATTTCTTTCTTTTTTTTTTGAAAAGGGAGAGGAATCGATTCGTCTTCCGTCTCGCGTGCAGAGGGTGGAAGCGGGCCCCTCCACGCATTTTTGGCCACGGCCACTCCGTGAGCGATGAGTTTGATCCGGAAGTTTTTTTGGGTTTTTTGATCTGTGCCATCGGAATTTTTCGACTTTAGAGATCTGCCATTATTATTTATGTAATTCGAGATATGCCATTATAATTTTGGTGATATCCGATGGCAGCCATTTTCTACATATGCTGCCGTGTTGGGCCCACTGTCAGGTCGAGTGAGCCATACGTAATTTCCGTATGGACATCGATGCCCTTCTCAAAAAAAAGAACAAGCTTTTCCCTTCGTTACTCCCGTCCGTGACTCCGTTCGTCTGTCTTCTCCGCTCCGTACCCGCGCCTGAGGGCGTCGCCTGAGCTCGCCTGGCCGGCTCCCGGCGACCCGTCCCGTGCCGCCCAGCAGCTGCAGGCGGTCACTCTCCAGCAGGCAGCGGTCACGGTGAGAAACGCCCAGGCCGCACCCGTGCTCGCACGCCGTGCCTCTGCTCGCGACGGCCGTGCCGCCCGTGGACTCCACACCGCCGCCGAATTTCTTCGACTTCATCGACGCGTTTCCTGGCCGTGATTCCGTCCGCGACGTCCTCCTTCCATGTTTCTCTGAGTTCAGCTCGCCGCTAGGCGTCATCTCGCCAGGAGAGGATTCATCCTTGAGGCGCAGCTCCTCTGCCTGCAAGGTGTTCGGTGAAATGCCGCCACATCCAAGAACTGCTGCCTTGTGCCCAGAAGTCGTCCAACAGCCTGCTGGTCCTATTGTTCAAGGGTTGCAGCAAGCGTGTGGAGAATTGAAGATGGTCCAGCTTGATGTTCTAGTGAATTGTAATGCATGACAATAGTGTGTGTGTGTCTAGTTGTATGTTTCCAGTGAATTGTAATGCACAGGCATTTCACCATGTAATGCTTCTAGTTGATGACAATAGTGTGTAGCTGGAATGTGGAAGTGAAGATAATAGTGTGTGTGGCTGTATGTTTGCAGTGAACTGCAATGCAATGAATGAATGTATGTTTTCAGGAAATTGCAATGAAACTAAAATTGAGGCAAAATTGAGACCAAATGTGCAACTTCATTCACACAACCAAGTTCTGAAACTGCAGGTTCAAATGCCATTTAGGCTGATACATATCAGGTTCAGATTCTAAGGCCATATAGGCCAGTACATATCAGGTTCATAAGGCCATAGAGGCAATTACAATAATGGTTCACAAATTATTGATACAAAGCAAATAGTTCATAGGCCATGAAGTACATAGGCCTCCTTGCATTGCATCCATCTCACCAAAAGCAACTAGTTCACCATAAGCAACTAGTTCACTGCCCACCGTTGAACATGTCCAGAAGGCTTCTAACAACGTGAACCGGTGGATCTGCTGCATTTTTGAGTGCTTTCTTCTTCTTTGGTGTCTTCTTTTTCTTCGGTGACTTCTTCTTCTTTGCAGGCTTTTTCTTCTTTGGCTTCTTCTTCACTTGAGATGGTCCTGCTTCTTGTTCCTCAGCTGTCATCTTCCTGCAACACCAATTCAAACACAAAGAAATTTGTTAGTATTGGTAAAATGTGGAGCTCAGGTTCTTTGCAATATTGTTAGTAAAATTTTCACCTTTTATTAGCAGCACCAGCACCAGCAGCATGTCCCAGCTCAGGTTCTTTGCATGTTTTGGCAAAATGTCCAAAACCTCCACACCTGGAGCATGTAACTTTTTTCTTTCCTACATCTTTCTCCAGGAAACCTCTAATCCTCACCACTTTAGGCCTGCCTGGCCTTCTTCCCAGCAACGGTGGATACACCTTATACCCAACATCAACATGAGGCCACTGTGACTTGTCTGGTATAGGTTCTATTCTCTTGTCATAAGCAGCTCTAAATTTTGCAACAGAGTAGTACTCATGCACATAGTCAGATATTTGGAGTCCTCTATTGGATAAATCCATGCGAGTGCATGCTGGCATGGCTTACCAGTTACTTGCCACTTTCTGCATCCACAAGTGTGGTTTATAAGATCCACTGTATGCCTTCTCGGTTTATTCCAAGCATCTAGTAATGTAACCTCTGCCATGCCATCATCACAGGGAACAATCTTGACAACTTTCAGTTCCCGGCTTATGATATTTAGTTCCTGCATTACTCCTTGTAAGGTCGAGATGGCGGACTAGAGGGGGGTGAATAGTCCTTTTTAAAACTAATCGCTTCGGCTAACCGATATAAGTGAGGAATTAAATCTATCGGCCTAGCCAAGACTTCACCCCTCTAACTATCACTCTAGAAGCACCTTGTAAAAGATCCTAAACAAGTAAACCAGGTGTCAATCTAGCTAGAGCACACTAAACAAGTCTAGCTTGCAAGGTCACACAAACCTAAGTAACTAGTACTTTGGCAAGCGGGTGTGCACCTACACAATTCTAATGAGCAAAAGCACAAAGCCAATCGTAAGCTCACTAGATGCTCAAGGACAAAGCTACACAAGCCAAACCCAAGAGCTCAATCTTACTTAACTACACAAGCTAAGCAAGGCAATTTACTCTACTTCTAGCTACACAAGCAAGAAGGTGATTAACAAGCTACACAAGCTAACTAATCACTAGAGCAACTACACAAGCTATATATGAAAGTAAAGAATATAAATACACAGCTTGTGAAAGAGATTGCAAACCACCGCGAAGTGTGGACACAAAATGACTCGGCGATTTTTCACCAGGTTCACTTGGTTGCCCCCAAGCTACGTCTTGTTGTGTCGACCAACACCTTCGGTGGTTCCTCCGGCCTTTTCACCTAGATGGTTCTTCGGTGTGACCCTCAAGTCACTTGCCCCTCAAGGCACGCCCCGCAAGGCACCGCAAGACACCACTCTCAAGTGACCCCTCGAGGCACCGAGCAAACCCACACACACAAGGGTGGTAACTCAATGACACGCGCAATCCAATAAGGCTACTCTTCGCGATCCCCGCGAGGTGAGCACCGACCTCTCACAATCTCTTCTCCGGAGCACCGTATCTCCACGCGTGCTACCATGGAGCCTCTTGCCACCAAGCCGTCTAGGAGGTGGCAACCTCTAAGAGTAACAAGCTCTCCCGCTTGCAACTCAATCACCTAGTGCCACTCAATGCAACCTTGCAAAGCAATGCACTAGAAATCGCTCTCTCACACTATCGGATGGTCACTACCAAGCATATGTGAGTAGAAGGGCTCCCAAGCACCACCACACAAGCTACCAAAGCCTGGGCGTGCTCAACCGCCGGCCACAGCCGGCCAAAGTGCTATTTTTGGACCCATGGTCAAAACTAGCCGTTGCCCCCCTCGGGGGGCCTGAGAACAACGCGCCGGACGCGTCAGCTGCTCAGACAGCCGACCGTTGGCGCTCCAACATTCAAATCCTCAGCCTTCAACACACGCCGGACGCGCCCGCTGTCCAGCGTCGGACGCGTCCGGCGCCTTCTGCCGCCCAGCCAGCCCGGCGTCCGGCGCCATCAACCTGGGGCGTCCGGCGTCGCGTCCTGGGCTCAGCCAGCGCCGCGGACCTCCCTGCGTTGCGTCCGGCGCACGCCGGACGCCGCGGGTCGAGCGTCCGGCCCAGCAGCCAGCCGGCCCACCACGCGCCGTGTCCGAACCGACCCTCGCATACGCCGGACGCGTCCGGCCCAACAGGCCCGCGTCCGGCCTGCACGTCCGACGGCCTGGCAGCGCCGCGGCATGCTCTGAGTCGCGTCCGGCGCCCAACTGGCGCGTCCGGCGCTCACTCCAGCCGCGTCCGGCGCTCACTCCAGCCGCGTCCAGCGCCAACAGGCAGAGAGCACATCGTCGTTTTCAGCCCGTCGAAAACACGATCTTCTCCACCATGCTACCCAACAAGTATACCAACTTGATCACTAGAGATAGCATGTTTTCAACCACATTTTGCATCCGGCGCAATAGAAAATATGCCTCTAATTTTCTCGAAAGCGCCGAATCCTGCCTCGCACGCTCGGCGGGAGGGAGAGAGGGACCCAAACCCAACTCAACCCTGCAAACCACAGCGCGAACAACGCCACCTTTGCAAATGTGCCAACACCACCAAGTGTACAACCTCTTGTGCTTGTGTGCTAGCATTTTCACAATCATTTTCAAAGGATTTTCTCTTTATCTCACAACGCCACTCGATCCTAGCTCATCGCAATGTTAGATCGCTCAAGTGGCACTAGATGACCAATATGCAAACAAGATTACCCCTCTCGATAGTACGGCCATCTATCCTAAATCCGGTCAAGTACTTCTCTACTCAACCTTAGACCGGTGAAATGAAATGCCCTAGGTTATACCTTTGCCTTGCGCATTTTTATCTCCACCGTCTTCCTCCATTGTGCCAATGCACCGCATGCACGACACGATCATCAAATGATATGATCCACTCCATATCATCATATGACACTCTTGGTCCATCGATCTTGACCTCACTTGCTCTTCACCGTTGCGTCGGTCCATCGGCCCAAGTCTTGCCCAAGCTTCACCATCGCATGGTCCTTCGCTTCGCAGCCTCGACTTGCCCTTCACACTTGCAACCGGTCCATCAAGCCAAGCCTCATCTTGATCTTCACCCTTTGGTCACATGACTCAATGTCATGTCTCATTTGCAATGAGCTCCTTCATCATCTCATGTGTTGAGCTTCACAACATTTCCAAGCCATCTCCACCACGGCATATATTGCTCACACACATGTACCTGTGAACTAACTCCTGTGTATCTCAATCATCACACATGTTAGTCCACCTAAAGTTGTCACTCAATTATCAAAACCAAAGAAGGGCCTATCCCAACCAAGGGACCTTTCAATCTCCCCCTTTTTGGTAATTGATGACAACTCTACAAAAATATGGAATTTAAGAACATTTGGACTCTATGCCACTTATCCAACATTTAAGCTCAATGTCATGATTTGGATAAGTACCACAAAGTCAACTTGGTAGTGATAACTCCCCCTACATGTGTGCTCAAATGGTTTGATTTCAAGCTTGCACACATGCATAAATATGGAAATTTTGGGAGAGTTAGCACTACTAAGTGATGCTAAGGTGTATAGGATAAACCTTTGAAGCGTGATACCAATCGAAGTTGCACCATTGAACTTCATCCTTAGCATCATGGTTAGCTAGATATCACACGAAACAAAACACTAGATACCTCATGAGATCAACATTATAAGCAAGGTTCTAGTACTACTTGTAAAGCACATGTGTCTAGCTAAACCAACCTATGCATGCTAGTTATCAAATCATCAATCAAATTCTATGACTAGCATACATCACACAAGCATTGCATTTTGAATTTAAGAACTTATGCAAATGCAAGCAAGCATATGAATATGCACAAATCAAATGCAAACAACCAAATTCATGGGCTTGCTCCCCTACTTGTGTGTATCACTTGTCAAAGAATTTTTGATCCCCTTCCATTCTTCAATGTTGCTCCCTCTTGGTCCAAATCCATCTTCTTTTACTCCCCTTTGTATGCCTCTTGCATAGATCTTCGTTCCACTCATATCTTTGTTCCATATTTCTCCCCCTTTGTCATGAATGACTATAAAGGTATGCATCAATACCAGTTGAAGATACCACAAGTAAGATACCACTTATAAAATAATCCTTTTGATGCAAAGGGTTGGAACTAGGGGTAGATGGTTGAGTCTTGAATCTTCATTTTTGATGGACAACACCATATGTTGGAATGACACCACTTGTAAAATCCACATGTAGTTGCAAGGAATCCACTTGTAACTATGCATTGGACACTTCCCCTTTGTCATAGCACTAAAGATACCACATGTAGGTCACTTGAAATGTCTTTGTCTCTTAATACCAATGAAGTGGGGCTTCTCCCCCTATGACAAAGCATGGGTCAAACCAATCTAAGAACACCTTCTTGTTGGTGAGGGTAGCTTCTCTTGATTTGAATTGATCACTTAAAGTTGAGGATCACTTGTGGAACCATCTTCTTGATGTACTAGATACCACTTGAATGAAAAACATGTGTACCATACCACTTGTAGGGACACCACTTGTGAAGATAGTGATAAACTAGACATTTCTTGCAAGAACTAGCACCATAGTTACCACTTGTTGGATTTGTCATGAGTAACCAATTCTTGAACTTGATAAACTTCATGAGCTTCTTTCTCTTTGACTTGAGCTAATATGAACTACTTATAAGCATCCAAGTCCGGTTTGAACCAATGACAAGCTTCTTCACACCTCATGAATATAAGGGTTATCTTGCCAATGTTGTACTTGAAACATATAATCAATTCACACTAGATCAAGTACTTAGGTTCACTAGCTCATGAACAAACTCATATTCATACCACTAGACCAATCAATCATTCAAGCAATAGTGGTAGACTATGAATTTAAAACATTTTATTGTTATGCATGACCCTAATAAGCATGTTTTATATGCACTAACCGCATACTAGTAAGGGATGAGATGATCATGCACAATACAATGATACCTTTGCTATGTTGGAGAAGAGGATAGTCATATAGATTCCAATTTAGCTCCGCAAATAGCAATGTGAAGTCCATTTATAAGCTTGATGAAGCCAATAGATACCAATTTGAATACCATGCTTCATCCATATGATATGAAAAACCACTTAAGATCAAGTGCACTTTCTTGTTGTGGTTGGCTTGTTTCTTTTCTTGATTCTTGCTTGCATGAGAGAATACTACTTGTATGGGTGCCACATGTACACCACTTGTATTATTTCTTGACTTGTCAAGTATTGCTCTCTACTTTGGGTGTTGCTTGCTTTCTTGATCAACCCTTTTGATTGCTTCAACCACACATCTCCAATAATTCTTGGATCACCACTTCCATGTTAGTCTTCTAAGTATTCCCACTTGGTTTGCCCACTCATGGGTGGCATGTCCCCCGCAAGGGAGAAGTGATCTCTCACCAAGAATTATCCTTGACACTCACTTGAATTGCCTTTCATTGATTGATCCTTGGACTTGATATGATGAATCACTTGAACTCTTCTTTAAGTCCTTTTCTTTCTTCCAAAAGATCTTCAATATTCACTAGGACTTAACCTTCATCTCTATCTTGATCTTGATCTTCAATTCGAGTACCAAATTGTGTAACAAATACACTCCACAATCAAATGGCCTTGTACTCATTATTCTTTATGCTTAAGACCAGTTCAAAACCAAACTTAGGTTCCTCAACCTCTTATAAACATGAAACAAACTTGAGGACCTTTCAATTTGAGTGACTCTTTTATATAACCAATGATAGTCACTTTTCTGGCAGATTCTGTACCCTTCAAAGAATAATTCATATCTCACAATGTACAACTCCAAATGTCATGAAATTTGGTGGAGATGTGCAATACTAAGTCTACCAACAGCTATAAAAATTTAAGCTTCATTGGCCTTCTATATTGCTGCCAGATTTCACATCTTCACACACTGTTACATGCTGAAAACTGCTGCACTATAGTTGACAAGACATACTCCAAACCGAAGCAATTCTTGTCCAATCTTCATGAAATTTGTACAGCATATTGTACCATAAGTGTAGAGCATTCATACCAAATTTCAAGCCAATACAAAAAGATTTGATCCATCAAACTCAGACTTGATCTTAGCTAGCTCAGATTCTAGATATTGGATAGATTTGAGCAATTGAGCTATGCTTCCTCAAAAGTGAATCAAACTTGATATCAACTTGTTTGAACATCAACACAAGGCATATATCCCATCAAACCACTCACTAAAAGTCATCTTGTGATCATACTCATCCAAACTAACTCAAATTTGATTACTAAGCATTGAATCTATTCAATCATCTCATAGCAAGCAACATATGCATATATATCCAATTCAGTCACTCATATGCACCCAAATGAATAGATCAACTAGCAATATACCTTTGTAGCTCATGATCTTCCAAATAGCAAGCTTTAACTCAATTGTTTTGCAAGCCTTCAAATTTGACCAATAGATTACCACAACTTGATTCTTGCACTTGTATGTTGTAGCACATTGGACTTCACTTGTCATGACTTGGCATTGGGAAAGAAATAGCACTAAGCTTCAATACTTGATTCAATCAAATGATGAATGATATGAACTCAATTGAACCAAGTCTCCAATGCCATGGTACCTACACACAATCATCCACTTTTTGATGGTACCCAAACATGTTTGGGTCCTCTCAATTTAGGAGCCACATACTTAGGCAAAGCCTTAGTATGGATAGCGGGATGTTTTGCAATAGAGACCGTAGAGGTACCATTGCCATCCTTTCTAAGCATATTATTTGTATCAATTGAAATAGGCTTAGAAGTTTTACCTAGGGGACATGAATGAGCCATGTGTCCCCTTTCCCGGCATGAATAGCATCTTCTTTTCATTTGACCCTTTTCTTCATTGCTCATATGATGCTCTTCCTTGCCTAGCCTCTTATGAGTTGCTTGAGCCTTCTTCTCAAGCTTAGTAGGACACCCCGAGACAAAGTGTCCCATATCTCCACATTCAAAGCACTTGATGTGATCCAAATTTCTTCTCTTTTGAGTCTTGCTCATCATCATGTCGGCATCTTGGATAGGAGTTGGATGCCTTGCTCTTCCACCCCTTCTTGTCTTCTTCTTCTTCATCTTCAAGTCATCAACTATGTCATCATGATTGATCTTGATTTGATCTGGGGGTGTCTTCTCTTGCTCATCTTGTGGCTTTGGTTGAGGCTTCTCTTTGATTGGGCAAGTTCTTGCTAGATGTCCCATTTCATTGCATTGGAAGCACATGAAATGAGAGAGCCTTTCTTCTTCTAGCCTCTTCATTCCTTTCTCATACTTTCTCTTGCCCTATTTCTTTCCCTTAATGTTGGTGTTGTTGTAGCGGATGCCATTCATGTTCCTAAATCTCTTGTAGCTCTTCAAGAGTTGAGAATGTGTGATCTTTGGTGCTTCACTCAAGCCAACATTGTTCTTGTTGAAATCAAGGCCACTCTTGTCACCATATCTTCTCTTGTTCTTCAACATGTGTTCGAAGGTGACTTGAGAGTTGTAGCACCTCTCTAGCTTGTTGTTTAAATTCTTCACTTTACTTTTGAGTTGATTGTTCTCCTTCAAAAGGTTAGTCTCACAAGACATAGAAGTAGAACAAGCATCTAATTGTGAAGAACATGGCATATCATGTAAAACATCATGAGAGGTGGATACATGCTCCTTCCCTACATCACAAGGGTTAGTCATATGTGATTGATCATTCAATCCAAGTGATGAGCTCTCACTAGTTTTAATTTCTTCATTGGAAAACTTCTTAGTGAGAAGAGCATGTTCTTTCAACAAGTTGTCATGAGTAACACAAAATTCCTCATGAGTCAACTTTAGCACATCATGTGAACAAGTAGTAACATAAAGTAGATGCTTTTGTTGTTCACATGTTGTCTTTAGAAATGAGTTTTCATTTTCAAGTTTCATTGTTTTGGCTTTCTCATTTTCTAAAGACATGGTCATGCTAGCAAGTCTACTAACAAGCTCATCATATGAATCATGATCAATCACATTGCAACTTGATACCTTAGTGTCACCTTGTGACATGAAGCAATATGATGATGTTGGAGAGCTTGTAGTAGCATCATCATTGGAGCATGAACCATCATCGCCGTCAAGTGTGCTTGGGATAGAATCATCACTTGCATCACTTGAGGCATCGTCCTCCATCTTTTCAAGTGAGCTTGAGGTAGATCGACAATCTTCCTCACTTGACCATGAGATGGAGCAATCCTCCACAACATCCTTGTTGTGGTCATGCTCAACAACCTCATGTGCCACCAACATGGACTCATCATCAATATCACCGGATGTAACTCCATACTTCTTATTGAGATATACCCAAATCTCATGAGCGGACTCCAAATCCATGATCTCATCAAATATGCTATCATCCATAGATTGATAGAGAATGTTAGTAGCTTGGCAATTGAGATGTAGGCATTTCTTTTGCGCTTGAGTTGCATCCTTTCTATCAATTGCACAAGAAAAACCCACATCTACAATCCACCACATTTGAGGAGAAATAAACTTAAGATTGCATGACATCCAATTTCTCCACCGTGCAAAGTGTGTGCCATCAAAAATGTGTGGACACTCAACATCTAGCCCATAAGCCGCCATCCGCTCGGGTCGGTTAAGACCACTAAAATGAGAGACCCGGCTCCGATACCACTTGTAAGGTCGAGATGGCGGACTAGAGGGGTGAATAGTTCTTTTAAAACTAATCGCTCCGCTAACCGATATAAGTGCGGAATTAAATCTATCGGCCTAGCCAAGACTTCACCCTCTAACTATGACTCTAGAAGCACCTTGTAAAAGATCCTAAATAAGTAAACAAGGTGTTAATCTAGCTAGTGCACACTAAACAAGTCTAGCTTGCAAGGTCACACAAACCTAAGCAACTAGTACTTTGGCAAGCGGGTGTGCACCTACAAAATTCTAATGAGCAAAAGCACAAAGCCAATCGTAAGCTCACTAGATGCTCAAGGACAAAGCTACACAAGCCAAACCCAAGAGCTCAATTTTACTTAACTACACAAGCTAAGCAAGGCAATTTACTCTACTTCTAGCTACACAAGCAAGAAGGTGATTAACAAGATACACAAGCTAACTAATCACTAGAGCAACTACACAAGCTATATATGAAAGTAAAGAATATAAATACACAGCTTGTGAAAGAGATTGCAAACCACCGTGAAGTGTGGACACAAAATGACTCGGCGATTTTTCACCAGGTTCACTTGGTTGCCCCAAGCTACGTCCTGTTGTGTCGACCAACACCTTCGGTGGTTCCTCCGGCCTTTTCACCTAGATGGTTCTTCGGTGTGACCCTCAAGTCACTTGCCCCTCAAGGCACGCCCCGCAAGACACCGCAAGACACCACTCTCAAGTGAGCCCCTCGAGGCACTGAGCAAACCCACACACAAGGGTGGTAACTCAATGACACGCGCAATCCAATAAGGCTACTCTTCGCGATCCCCGCGAGGTGAGCACCGACCTCTCACAATCTCTTCTCCGGAGCACCGTATCTCCACGCGTGCTACCACGGAGCCTCTTGCCACCAAGCCGTCTAGGACGTGGCAACCTCCAAGAGTAACAAGCTCTCCCGCTTGCAACTCAATCACCTAGTGCCACTCAATGCAACCTTGCAAAGCAATGCACTAGAAATCGCTCTCTCACACTATCGGATGGTCACTACCAAGCATATGTGAGTAGAAGGGCTCCCAAGCACCACCACACAAGCTACCAAAGCCTGGGCATGCTCAACTGCCAGCCACAGCCGACCAAAGTGCTATTTATAGACCCATGGTCAAAACTAGCCGTTGCCCCCCTCGGGGGGCCTGAGAACAACGCGCCGGACGCGTCAGCTGCTCAGCGCCTGACGCGTCCGCCCTTCGCTGACAGCCGACCGTTGGCGCTCCAACGTTCAAATCCTCAGCCTTCAACACACGTCGGACATGCCCGCTGTCCAAATACCGGACGCGTCCCGGCGCTTTCGCACCCAGCCGACCTAAGCGTCCGGGCCATCAACCCGGCGCCCGGCCAAGGCCCCGGGCTCGCCAACGCGCGGACCTCCTCATGCGTTGCGTCAAGCCCGACGCACGCCGAATGCCGCGGGTCGAGCATCCGGCCCAGCAGCCAGCCGTCCCACCACGCGTCGTGTCCGAACCGACCCTCTGAAAGGTCTAGATGGCTAGAGGGGGGTGAATAGCCTAATAAAAATTCCTTCGAAAGCCACTAAGACAATTTGATCAATATAAAAAGAGGCAATATGCGGTTTTGCTTAGCCTACTAGGGGTGAAAGCAAGCCACCTATCCAAGTCACAATTCTACTAATTCACACAACCGCCAACAAGATAATTGCACTAGCTACACAACTAGAGCTTACTCAAGCTAAACAAGCTACCACAACAAAGCTAGCAAGAAACTACAAGAATGTAAATAAAGTAATGCTAGGAGGAAGAGTGAATTGGTTATACCGACGTCGATGAGAAGAGATATCCAATCACAATAACCAATGAAGATGAATACCAAACACCGGGTGAATATCAATATCAATCACAATATGGGACAATCCAATTTTTTCACCCGAGGTTCACGTGCTTGCCGGCACGCTAGTCCCCGTTGTGTCCCTCTACACCACGTGGTTCGGTGGCTAATCGGTATGACACACCGAGCCTCAACAAGGGCGCCACAAGAACCTACCAAATGGTGAGAATTTGCAATGACACGAGCATTCCACTAATGCTACCTTAGGCGCTCCGCCGGGCAAGGTGCAACCCCTCACAAGATCACCGGAGCCGGCCACGAACAATCACCAACACGTGCCGGACCTCCACAGCTGCTCCAAGCCATGTAGGTGGCGGCAACCACCAAGAGTAACAAGAGAACTCGCAGCAAAACAATCCCTCAAGTGCCTCTAGATGCAAAGCAATGAACAAAAGCACTTGAATCACTCAATCTCACTTAAAGATCGCAATCGAATGCAAGGAGATGAGTTGGGATGTGTGTGAGAGAGTTGGCTTAGCTCAAGAGAGTCACAAGAATGTTAGAATGGCCAGAGAGAGCTCCCCAAGCCGGCCAACCTCTTATTTATAGCCCACACTATGAAATCCAACCGTTGCAATCTCGGGCGTGCAGAAATACACGCGAAGGATGCGTAAGCATCAGACGCGTCCGGCGTGGCGTTTTTGCAAAAACGGCGCTCGATTTACATGCACTGGACGCGCCAGATAGCCACCGCCGGAAGCGACCGGCGCCGCTTTGCAGCAAGCCACGCCGACCGTTGCACGACCTCCGTTTGAATTCTCCACTGCGCCGGACGCCCGACCCCGCCGAGCTTGCGTCCGCCGTTCCTCCAGTAGACGCGTCCGGCGCCACGCACTTGCCAGGCCCGAACCGTGCACCACAGCCGCCGGACGCACAGGCACCAGCGTCCGACGCGCCACACCGGACAAATCCGATGGGACCGCGCCCAGCAGCCCACACTGGACCGCGTCCGTCGGGCCGGCCCAGCGTCCGGCGCAACGCGCCCCGCGCGTCCGACGCCGTGGACTCACCAGCCCAGCAGCCAGAGCGCCAAGGCCGCGCCAGGTCAACACCGCCGGACGCCCTCCGCGTCCGGTGCGAGCCAAGAGCGTCCGGCGCGCGCGTCCAGTGGCCTGCTCCTCTGCAGCGCCCACTGGACCGCGTCCGGCACTTCAGGCCGCATCCGGCGCAAGCCGACGGCCGCGTCCGGCGCCTTTAAAAGCCAACTCCCTCGTCGTTTCATCGCGCCAAGACAAACCATATGCCAACGGTTGCTAACTCCAACAAGTTTAACACTAACGATTGCGAGAGTTAGCATATTCAACTCTCTTTTCCAAAGCCTCAATCAAGCATGAGCTAAAACATGATTGTGACACGATCAAGCATAAGTTTAGCTCATTTTCATACTTAAGCAAGAGAGGCGAAGAGGATGCGCTCTATCCAAATGCATATGCTCAATGTAATGACACCTAGAGGCACAATTGGGAATTAATTGCAACGAGTAATCCCCTCTTCATAGTACGGCTGTGTATCCTAAATCATCCACACCCTCTATGGTGACTTGGATGCAAACATAAAGCCCTACTATATACCTTTGCCTTGAGTGTCGAGCATCGGCTTTAGGTTGCACCTCATCCACCTTGACCATGATGAGCACTTGATCACATAATTCAATCTTGATCCTTGCTCCACCATGTCACCTAAGCCAATCACCACATAGCTACACACATGCTAGACAAAGGCGATTAGCTCTAGGCATTGTCACTAATTACCAACACCAAACATAGGACATTCACCCTCGCATACACCGGACGCGTCCGGCCCAACAGGCCTGCGTCCGGCCTGCGCGTCCGACGGCCTGGCAGCGCCACGGCATGCTCTGAGTAGCGTCCGGCGCCCAACTGGCGCGTCCGGCGCTCACTCCAGCCGCGTCCGGTGCCAACAGGCAGAGAGCACATCGTCGTTTTCAGCCAGTCGAAAACACGATCTTCTCCACCATGCTACCCAACAAGTATACCAACTTGATCACTAGAGATAGCATGTTTTCAACCACATTTTGCATCCGGCGCAATAGAAAATATGCCTCTAATTTTCTCAAAGCGCCGAATCCCGCCTCGCACGCTCGGCGGAGGAGAGAGGACCCAAACCCAACTCAACCCCGCAAACCACGCGAACAACGCCACCTTTGCAAATGTGCCAACACCACCAAGTGTACAACCTCTTGTGCTTGTGTGCTAGCATTTTCACAATCATTTTCAAAGGATTTTCTCTTTATCTCACAACGCCACTCGATCCTAGCTCATCGCAATGTTAGATCGCTCAAGTGGCACTAGATGACCGATATGCAAACAAGATTACCCCTCTTGATAGTACGGCCATCTATCCTAAATCCGGTCAAGTACTTCTCTACTCAACCTTAGACCGGTGAAATGAAATGCCCTAGGTTATACCTTTGCCTTGCGCATTTTTATCTCCACCGTCTTCCTCCATTGTGCCAATGCACCGCATGCACGACACAATCATCAAATTATATGATCCACTCCATATCATCATATGACACTCTTGGTCCATCGATCTTGACCTCACTTGCTCTTCACCGTTGCGTCGGTCCATCGGCGCCAAGTCTTGCCCAAGCTTCACCATCGCATGGTCCTTCGCTCGCAGCCCTCGACTTGCCCTTCACACTTGCAACCGGTCCATCAAGCCAAGCCTCATCTTGATCTTCACCCTTTGGTCACATGACTCAATGTCATGTCTCATTTGCAATGAGCTCCTTCATCATCTCATGTGTTGAGCCTCACAACATTTCCAAGCCATCTCCACCACGGCATATATTGCTCACACACATGTACCTGTGAACTAACTCCTGTGTATCTCAACCATCACACATGTTAGTCCACCTAAAGTTGTCACTCAATTATCAAAACCAAACAAGGGCCTATCCCAACCAAGGGACCTTTCACTCCTGGGATGATGCCATCCTCCCACTGCCTTGCTATCTTCTTCCTAATGTACCTCTTCTCCATTATGAGTTCCCTCAGCCTGTCAACCAACTCATGCTGGAGCAGCCCCTTAAGATCCCTAATCTGTGCATTGAAACTCTCAGAAACATAGTTTGTAACATAGTCACACTTGTTAAGCTCGAGAAGCCAGACCGTACCAAAGCCTTGGATGGTAATCATTAAGGTACTTAATTGCATCAGGAGCAATCTCATGTATTTTGCCCGGATGCCACTGGAACATCTCGAGTGTAAGTCTTTGCGCAGGATACAAATGTTCGGTGAACACATCACCCGAGTAGAATTTCATGAAGTTTTGGTACAAGTGCCTCATGCACTCCCCGTTCTCGCCTTGTGGGAAGACCTCTCCTACAACCTTTTTCCGCCTTTACATGCATCGAACTTATTACCAAAACCGGGAGGGTCTCCTACAAACACCAGGCAAATGCCGCATGAACCACTTCCAATTATCTTCGCCTCGCATTAAAAATACCGTAAGCAATATGATACAACCAGTTGTGACCATCAACCCCGCAGGCCGAAACCAATTGGCCAAGATATTTGCCATGCAAAGCCGAAGCATCTACTCCAATGAATGGTCTGCAAAGCTAAGAACCCATCAATGCATGGCTTCAAAGCAACAAACATCCTTTTGAATCTATTCGTTTATCTACTTTCTCCAATTCTATTTCCACAATGTCACGGAGAACTAATTATTATCTGTCTACCCCAATTGAATAACATCCCGAAAACTATCCTCATATGTGCCATGAACCTTCTTTAGAGCCTATTGCATACCTGACCAAGCTTTGGAGTACTTCAACTTGATGCCAAAGTCGTCCTGCAGTTTCTCCCTAACCTTTTTTGGGCGCTTAGTTGGATTCTTCTTCAGCCAATCTGCTAACCTATCTGCACACCAAATTTCCCCGAGTTGTCAGTCTTTCATTCTACAAGTTTGGTGGTTGCACACTTGTGCTCGTCCTCCAACACTTTTATCTGCACAACACAAAAAAGAAAGTCAATTCACATTCCTTCCTTTCTTCAAAAAAAGAACATATATCACACAAGTCAATATATATTACCTGTACAGTCTTCTTATCAAATAGAGTGGAGGCATGTATGCGCCAAGGACAACCAGAATAAGCACAATGAGCTCTAAACCTTGACTTGTCTGTTTTCAGCCCAGCAAAGTCAAAACCAACCTTCACAGCATGATGCCTAATTGCTTTCCTGAAGGCAATGATATCAGGAAACAATGCACCCTTCTCTATTTTTGGATTCTCAGGGTCGTGAATTACACGAACTTTAAGAGGGTCTGCATCATCTATTTGTGCCTCATTTTCTTCTACCTCAACATGAAAAGGGTTATCATTAGCATCAACAGGAGGGTCAACAGCATTAGCATCGTTGGTTGCCTGTGCTATGTTGGTTGGTTGTGCAATAGGATCTGGAACTTCTAGGTACATACGCTCATCATTAATACCAACATACTCTTCAGGGTTATCAAACATATCAGGCACCCTGTCATGCTCTACATTGTTAGTTCCACTGGGTTATCCTTCAGCCTCTACTACAATAGCTGCCTCTGGATTTAAAGGAGCAGCACTACTTGGGTCATTTGGAAGCACACATAAAGGCAGTAGGTCATCACTTTCAACATCAACAGAAAAAGACTTATCAAACTCCCCCACTACAAGCTGAAATCCCATCTCTTCCTTGTACATTTCAAAGACATCAAGCATCTGGATTTCACTAACTAATCTGGCATTCTCATTCATCCTTTTGTCAAAAAACCACAGTTTGGGTAACTGGTTAGGGAGCACTTTCAGTTCATTTGCAATACTTTCAGACAATAGTTCTAGAGTACATGAACCAAACTCCACATCACACTGAAACACGGAGCCTTTCCTGTAGGAATTCCTACCATCCGCGTCTTTAAAAGCAAAACCTTCAACTTTAACATCTATCATGAACCCATCCCTAACAACAGTGAAATTGGACCCCAAATCAGAGTGTAAATCCATAGGCACACTTCAAATATAACATGCGAACACAGATCAGGGATGCACAGCCAATACCTGCTATCGAAGTCTTCCATCTTCGCCGCAGCACTACGGCAAAGATGCTCCAAGGCCTCGCACGTCGTCTTCACGGGTCCTTCATCTCCTCCAGCCGACGGCGCGCATGACCTCCAAGTTCCAGGGACGGCGGCCGGTGGGGGATGCAGCTCCAGGGACGGCGGCCGGCCGGGGAAGGATTCTAGGGTTAGGGTTCTAGGGATGGATGGGAACGGAGAAAGAGAAGGGAGGGAAGGAAGGAGCGATGGGATGGAGACGACGAACAGACGAACGGAGTCACGGACGGGAGGTAAACGAAGGGAAAAGGAGCTTCGTTCTTTTTTTTTTTTGAGAAGGGCATCGATGTCCATACGAAAATTAGGTATGCCTCACTTGACCTGACAGTGGGCCCAATACGGCGACATACGTAGAAAATGACTGCCATCGGATATCACCAAAATTGTAATGGCATATCTCGAATTAGTCGAATAGTAATGGCAGATCTCCAAAGTCGTAAAATTACGATGGCACAGATCCAAAAAACCCAAGTTTTTTTGGCCGTTGGATGTGAGTGAGTGAGAGAAAGTTGAGGTTAGAGTTAATCTCCTCCCTTAATTTCAAAAATTAGACATTGTTGTGTGTAATTAGTTGGGTGTACTTAGTTTAGGCAATGACTGTGAGGGGTAGTTTTTTACGTGGCTTTAAAGTTTAAACTGGTGAATTATATAGTAGTGGAGATGTACTTAGTTTAGGCAATGACCGTGAGGGGTAGTTTTCGTGGCTTTAGAAAAGTTTAAACTGGTGAATTATATAGTAGTGGAGATAGTGGAGATGAATTATATAGT
Organism: Themeda triandra; assembly: GCA_018135685.1. NCBI lineage: Eukaryota > Viridiplantae > Streptophyta > Magnoliopsida > Poales > Poaceae > Themeda > Themeda triandra. Next base: position 57,382 of record JAENPR010001343.1, on the reverse strand, counting down.
AGTGGAGATATAATAAACTCCGGGGGTTTTTTTTTGGGAAAATGAATTAAATTGTAAAGGGGCTTTTAAAAATACATTAGAAATCTCGATTTTTTTTCCCCTACAGCTGCGCGTTGCCCGGCCCAGCCGGCCAGCCCATCTCGTCTCGGCCATACCGGTCGCCGCCGGCGACCTTCTGTCTATCGAACTCGCAGCGCCCCCCGCCGGCGATCCCGCTGGGCAGCAGGAGACGACGGGTGCCGCGTAGCGCCGCCGCGCCCGAGCTGCCTCCCTTGGCCGGTGGACTGCGTCACTGCTCCGTAGACACCTGCTAGTCCGTCCCGTACTCCCGTCCCGTCACGTGCCTCCGCCGCAAACCCGCTCAATCAGCCTGAGGTATCGCACGATTTCTTCCTCATCCAGTCATCCTTTGTCGCCATTGATTCATGCGTGCTCAAATTGCTTAATTCCGTGATCTTGGATGATGTGTCAACTATATAGTGTATAATATACTGAAAATTCATATACTGCGTGGTTAGTCGTTCTTTTCTGCCCCCTTTGATTGGATTGATTTCTAACTCAACGTTGGGCAGATGGCGCAGATCCCCAATCTCGACAACGCGCCGCTCAATCTTGCGGCCCTCAGGTGCCCCCACCATCGTGAACCGTCTCATTCGCTCGCCGCCTCCTATCTGTTACGCATCTTGATTCTGACATGTTTATTCGATCTGTTTGTAGGGAGCAGTCGCAGAAGGACCTGCTCGGCATCCTAAAAAACGTGTGTTTCCTGTCTCATGCTGCTCGTTATAACCATGATCTCCGGTGCTCTTGCTGTTGATATACTGAACTTTGAAGTTTGGTTTCCTTTGTGCTGTGTACCAGATAAGGGGGAAGAAGTGCTTGGTCATTGATCCCAAGCTCGCTGGGACTCTGTCACTGGTTGTGCAGACATCGCTGCTAAAGGTGTGATGACGCTATGTGTATGCTAGTCTTGTCTGGTTATCTTTAATAACTCTGTGTTGCAGTAATATTCATGTGTCAAGGTCTAGGCTATGCCACCCTGGTTCATCTATTTAATCTGCAGGGTTTCTTAGCTCATTATGCCCTTCATTCTGCTTATCAGGAGTATGGCGCGGAATTGCGGATTCTCTCTGCCGAACCCCTGCAGACGGAATGCCCCAAAATCATATATCTTGTGCGCTCTCAGCTAAGCTTCATGAAGTTCATTGCAAGTCAAATCAAGAACGATGAACCTAAAGGGCTCCAGAGGGAATACTTCCTTTACTTTGTACCTCGCCGCACCGTTGCTTGTGAGAAGGTATCTGTTGTTCTTTCCATGTTTGAAGTAATCCGCTAATTGGTTCTTTATTGTGTATGGGTTTCAATGCTCATATCTATTGATTTGTTCTAAATTTGAATTTAAAATTTAGTAATAACAGTGAAACTCAAAGTAATAACAGTTTCCCAGTTATGATGGACATGTATCCTTGAACCATCTGATCCTTGTATGTTCATGCATTCAATCAGTTATAGTATTGCTTGAATGAGTAGATATCACTGAGTCTAGTTGAAAATTGCTTTCTTTAGGTTCCAGAAATTGGCACTTGGCAGGCTGGAGCTAGTTCATCAGTTTTGCCCTTAGGCTATGCTTAGACATGAGTTCAACGACAGTACCTTGTGCATTGTATTTGTCACATGCTAAGCATTGGCTGTGTCCTGTTTGTACTATATATATGATTATCATACATGATATGTGTCAGGCCTGAAATATTATTTGCTTTGACCATTACTTTACATATATATGTTATTAATGTTTTAAGAATTATGAGATACCCTGAAGGCGATCTATGTCTTTCCTTTTCTGCTGCCATGAAGATGAATGGAAATAAAACATGTTTGCCATTCAAGATGTCTTCTAAGAACTGTTTACTTGGCATCTGCAGATCCTGGAGGAAGAGAAAGTTCATCAGAAACTGACATTTGGAGAATACCCTTATATCTAGTTCCATTGGATGATGATGTCCTGTCTCTTGAACTTGACCATTCTTTGCAGGTACTATTGCATATATCTAGCATTTGTCTTTCTGATATTTTGAATCTCATTTTAGCCCTTGTGGTTTTATAGGAATGCCTTATTGAAGGAGATACAAGTTCCATCTGGCATGTTGCTAAAGCGATCCATAAATTAGAGGTACCTATGTCTTCCTTGTACTAGTGGCCTGTTTGGATTGGACCCTAGGAAAGCTGCCTACTTGGATGGTGTTGGCTGGCCAGGCCACCAACCAAACAGGCCATAATGCATGCATTTGTGCCTGAGGTATTAAATGGACTTGGGTACAGAGTATGTACCAATTTTAGAAATATTGGAAATCTCAAGTTGACTTTTCATTAAGTAGAAGACATAACACCCTGTTGTATTTTGTTGTACTGACCTTTAAGATTCTTGAAACTATGCATTCGTGCTTATTACTGCATCACTGCATCTTTTGCCAGTTTGCCTTTGGAGTTATCCCGAATGTTAGGGCTAAGGGTGTGGCGTCAACCAAAGCTGCAGAGTTGTTGAATAATATGCAACTAGAGGATCCAGTCAACATGGATGATGTAAGACCAAATGATGTTTTGCTTCTGTGACTCAAGTTTCTAAATCTATTTGAACGTGACTAGTTCCATCTCTTTTTCTTTGTGGTATCTTAGATGGGGATACCGGAGATAAACACTGTTATTCTGCTAGACAGAGAGGTACATGTTCAATTATAGTCTATTTGCATTGTGATTTTCATTTCCGAAAACAATCATTTATTCTTGTCTTCTGTTTTTACCATGTGTCTCTTTAAACCATTAAGTGATACATTTTACAGTGATATCAGGTGTGATACTGTTTTGATGTATTATTGTTTTTCTTATCTGTTCTAATTTTATTCCATTCAGGTGGACATGGTGACACCAATGTGCTCTCAGTTGACGTATGAAGGCTTGTTGGATGAGGTAGGCTATTGAAACTTTCTATCCTGGCTTAAATTCATGGGCATGTGATCTGTTTCTATTTTCTGTTACCATGGTAAAGTCATCATAGAACTATGAGCTTGCATCTGTATGACGTTCTAATATTGATATATCTGAAGATGGGACCAACAAGAAACATTGTACAATTCCCTTTCTTTTACCAACAAGAAAAAGTTGATTGCTGCATACATCTTTCTGACTCCTCCACTAGATCCTCTGTTCAGATTTCAGCATGTCTGTTAGGATTAAACAATATTTTTTTGCAGTGCCAATGCAGTTAAGTCACCAAAGACCACCTAAATCTCTTTAGTTGTTAAATCTATTATGTTGTCTCTGGCAAACTTCATGTGACTATTAAGAGTTTGTTTGGTGCCGCTCTGGCTCTACTGCGCCACCGCAGAAGGCAGAGCCGGAGCAGGGGCACCTAGAAAGCAGCTTCGTGTTCGTACGAAGAAAACCGCTCTGGCTCCTTTGTCACCCAGGCCAGAAGCGCTTCTATCGTGAGGCCATTTGGTGTGGCTCTGTCTGTAGCTGTCCGGGGCTGGAGCCAGAGTTGGTGTGAAGAGGCCCTACTTTCAACATTGATGTACAGAAAAAGTATTTGGAATTGTCGTATAAATGTCAGCAGATCTGTCAACAAAAAGTCTTCCAGAATGCCTTTTAGCATTTTATTAGCCTAATTATTAATAATGCAAAATAGCAGTAAAAAGTGTTTGGTGGTGTTAAAGGCTGTCAGTATCTGAAACCTCAGCTGTAGCCCCTTTGTTCTCCTAAGCGAGGCAAAGTCGGTTGTTGTATTTCACTTTCTTTATATTAATACAAATATATGCCGCGCTCCTGTATGTTCGAGAATGAAAAATATGTCTGAAACATCCTTTTTTTAACACAACAGTATGTCATGGTCAAATGAACAATTTCATGATCCACTATTGTTGTGCTCAGATGCATATTGGAGGTGGCCTATTTGGCACTCCAGAACTATCTATGAAAGCATCTAGCCATTATATAATGGCTAATTTGCTTTGTGTTTTCAACTTGAGTGTAAAGAAAGGATGTAATATTTCCCATTGTTCTGTTGCTTCTACTCTTGTATTGTTAATTACATTTGTTACTAGTATTATAATGCTGTTTCAGTAATTATCCGCTACTGCACATAATGATCCAATAATCTTAGTTTATCTAGAAATGCATACACAGCTGCATGCAGACCTGCTTTGTTTGCAGCAGGGAAGTGTTGCCTAAGACTTTTTCTTAGTTAGGCCTTGTCTTCTTTTTGTCTGTTGTTCTTTATGATTGAAAATAACTCTAAATATGGTGGCATCGGCTAGGGGCCTAAATAAATGCAATCGATACATGCAGTTGATCTATCATCCATTATGTAAAACCCTAAACCTGCTGCATTGCTAAAGTAATATATAATCTCAGATTGTTTGAATTTAAATATCTAGGATCATGTAATATTCTACAGATGCTACAAATTAATAACGGTTCAGTGGAAGTTGATGCAAGCATCATTGGAGCTCAACAAGATGGGAAAAAGGTTAAGGTTCCACTGAATTCAAGGTAAATTTCCCTGCCTCAGTTAGCTACTATTAATCTGCTCTTTAAATTTGGAGATACGCAAAAATTTGAATATTTTTAGATCTGCCATAAGTCAAACCTTTTTAGCCGTCCTAAGTGACTGATCTATATCTAGACTACAAGTCTGTCTCATCATGCAAGCCCTCCCCACTAACTATCCACATCATCTCCTGCTAATAGCCATGTCATCCCACTAACTTTCAACCTCTCAATTGGAAGCTATCCACATCATCTCTATTTGATTTTATTTCAAATTCTCCGCAATCCCCGCAGCAACGCACGGGGTATCTTCTAGTCTGTGTTATTGAGAGAGTACATATTACTAAATTGTAAATTTGCTTTGTGCCAATGAATACTTTGTAACCCAGCATTGTGTGTGTGTGTTTTTTTTTTTTTTAATTTAGTTTTTTATTCTTAGCTACTCTATTGGCATCCTTGTCATTATCAAGATACTTATGGTTTGTTTTGCACAGTTCTGGAACTTTTGGATCTACTAGAAAGTTGAGATAATTGTTATTAATGGATTTCTTAGTTTTTGAAGTTAATATTTGTTACTCCTTCCTATCAAAAGTAAGCGATGATGGTGCAAAAACTCTGCAATCAAACTTCTGATGTCTGATCAACTTACCTGCATGAGTACCTAGATTGACTATGTGGAAATGTACCAGTTGGCTTTTCATGAAAACTACTTTTGTACAAATTTATTGGATAGAGACTGGTACTTATTTGTGTCTGTAGATAGTGCAAATATATGTGTGCAATTGTCTTATTGTACATAGGCTTGTATTTGTACAGTATTTTTTTCTGTATTTTTGGAGCTATGCATTTATATTAATTTTTTTTTTCAGTGATAAGTTGTACAAGGAGATCCGAGACCTCAATTTTGAAGTTGTAGTTCAGGTTCACTCCACTTACAACTTTTTGTTTATTCATGTGAAGGAACTTTGTGGTAACTTTTGTGGTTTTGGTTGTACCTGCTATTGTCATAGCCATCATTTCTAATTGCAGTTTGTTTAGTTAGCTACCATCATTTCTACCCATGTTAAACAATTATAAATTGCATTGACTGCAGGTTTTACGTCAAAAAGCAACATCTATTCAGCAAGATTATGCTGAAGTGAAATCCACCAATGTAAGAATTAAGTGTGTTGTGTTTTGCCCTGTGTCCTCTGTCTGTTGTCACTTACAGCATTGTTCAAGAGCAAGGATACAATTGCCTGAGTTCATGTGTGTTTTAAATATGAGCCACCTCTTTCAGATGATTTAATGCTATAAATTTATTTTGTAGACTATGTACTGTTTGAATTAGAATGAGTCCCCATGTTATATTAAGATTGAATTATTGTTCCCCAACAATCAAGTATATTGTATTTTAATCAAGTTGTAGTTTCTTTTAGAGATAAGATTGCGTTCTTTGTAGAAAGCCTCTATAATGGATTGTAATTGTTTCAATCAGGACAATTGATAAACAAAAGTGTCTAATCTGCCTCTATTCTTCAACCATGCCAGAGGAGTGAATCGATGGCAGGAGGATCGACTTTGCAAAAAAAAGAAAGAAAACAAAAGAAAAAAGACAATACCCACTTTTCAGTCTTTTTGCTTTGTGCCTGTGATTATGATAACCTGGACATATATAGCATTTGCCTTCTGTTGAAAACTGACATGGATATGGATTTGGACTGATGGCTTGGATAACAATATCAAAATTAGTCTAAACGTGGACATGCTTTGATGGAACTCTTAGCATGAAGAACTTACTACATTTTAGTCTGTTTCTTGCTTCCAGTATTGTTTAAATGTTATGCCTGTTTATTTCTACAGTAAATTACCTTTGGCTAGTACAATGTAGAAAAGGGAAGGGAATTAGTTAATTAATTGATATTGTGGTTTTTAACAGACTCAGTCCGTTCGGAGCTCAAGGATTTTGTGAGGAGGCTGCACTCGCTACCAGAGATAGCTGTGAGTTGATTGCATGCCTTCATTTTTCTCTGATTTTCTTTTACTAACTTATTGCATGTTGTTTAGAGGCATGTTCATTTGGCACAACACTTGCAATCGTTTACGGGGAAACCCTCCTTTCATGCCCGACTAGACATAGAACAGACAATATTGGAGGTTCAGAACTTTGAAATGTGAGTTTATCTTTGCACTGCCCTTCCTTTTTTCTGCTTTTGAACACCAAGGAGCTGCATTTCTTTCCACTGCTCTTTAAGAGTGTTTTGGTTTGAGGAGGAACCCATCCCCCATCTGGTGGAATGACCTCATTCCTTATGCTTATACTGATTATTAGATTGTGACTCGTGAGGAATGAGGTGGTGATGGATCTCACTCCTCAAACCAAACACCCTGTAATTTTCTTCTGTTTCTTTTTCTTATAGTTCATTCATCACTTATTATCCTTAAGTTTACTCATTTGCTTAAAATGTCCATTTCTGTATGCTTGTTTTTATCGACATGCAAGAAACTTGGTGAATGAGTAAAGCAAAGTTTTCGGCTTGAGCTTTCACCATGTTGAACTTGTGTTTTGAATTGCATTTGTGCTGATATTTTTTACTCACACTTCTATGAAAGCTGCCTAAATTTTATGCTAAGTTGGGCCACATGTTTTTCTTCGATGTCATAATTAACCACACGAGTCCTGTTTTAGTTCTTCCCTGTATATATGAGCTAAGCCAACTTCATCCCCAGATGCTTTGAGTACATTGAGGAGATGATACATAAGCAGGAAGCTATTGAAAATGTACTTCGCCTTCGGTGTTACTTTCTCTACAAATGCTGGGCTTCCAAGGAAGAATTTTGATCACTTGAGGTATGCTTATGTTGGTTTATAAAACTTTCTTCTTTTTTTTCTTTATTGCTTATGCACAAACAGCTGCTCACTTCTGCTATTTCCTGCTATCGTTGCGGCTGCAGCTGCAGCTGTACAGCATTTGTGACCAAGCAAATGGTCTTATAGCCCTACATGTTTATAAACTGAAAGTGTTCTCATGTCTAGCTAGAGACACCTTGACTAGCGAACTGAGACTAGGCTTCTGACCATTCTTAGTATTCTGTGTCATGACCCCATTTAAGTCACACAAAAAAAGGGTTACCCAGTGTAGAGAGCTCCTGCTCTGCGGGTCTGGGGAAGGGTGTCAGTGGCAACTGGCAAGCCTTACATTCGCCTGTGCAATGTGAGGAGACTGTGACTCGAACCTGGGACTTTCCGGTCACAGGCGGTAAGACTATACTGCTTGCACCAGGCCTGCCATTTAAGTCACGTATTCGCTATAAATAATTGCTCCACAAACATAAGATAATTTTTTGGGTCTTATAAAGAAATGTAAGGCATGCTTCACACTCCAATGCAAAACAAATGTGCTGCTCCCTATGCAAACCCTTAAGAAGAAATATCCATGTTTTGATGTCTATTACTTGCATGCATGAATTGAATAGACTTAAGATGGAATACACAGATTTGTGGAGTAGATGTTGTTTAAAAGCACGCGCTTTAGGATTTTATTGTGCATTTGTGTTATATACATCCTATGTTTGTTAGAATTTATTTTTTAGATTCCAGCATGCTGTTGAGTGTACACTTAATCCTTGTTTACTCTGCTTTTTTTACTGGTTAGGCGGGAGATACTTCAAAGTTATGGCTATGAGCACATGCACTTGTTATACAATCTGGAGAAGGCTGGCCTTCTTAAGAGGCAGGTTAGTCAGATTTGAGTGTGACCGAACTTCTTCAGAGTCATTTGTGGCTCCTTTAATGTTGTTTTCTTTTGCCTTCCTATTCTTCAATGACATATTGTTTTACTACCCAGGAATCAAGAAGCAATTGGGTTGGTATTACAAGAGCACTGCAGCTTATAGTTGACGTAAATGATACGGCAAAGTATTGACTCTTGAGGCTTTATATATACTTTGTATTATGTTTTATTTGCTCATGCTACAAGCGTTAGGTTTCATATGTGCATGGTTACATAAATACTGCCTCTATTCCAAAATGTAAGGTGTTTAAGTTTTGTCCTAAGTCAAACTTCTCTAACTTTTGACCAAGTTATAATATCTACAATAGCTTATAAATGCACTATAAAAAGACATTTAGTGGTTGAGTTAATAAACTAATATGGTGTTGTAGATGTTGGTACAATTTTGTATTGGTCAAAGTTAGAGAAGTTTAAGGCAAAACTAAAGCATTTCACATTTTCAAACAGAGGGAGTTGTATTCTTAAACTTTATCACCAATGCACTGATTCACAGGTCAACTGCATGTTCAAGAAAAGTAAACTGTTTCTGTCTTCTTCATATAAGTTATTATATAAACTGTTTCGGTACATCCTTTCAAACTTCATCCTAAATTTTTTGCCAAAATGTTTTAGAGTCAATATTTTTTCTGTTTAGTTCTAATTTTGTTTAGATAATGCACTGCTTCATTGTAATGATTATTCAAGGCATACTTATGGCCATTCTTGAGCTCGTTGTAACGATATCTAATTGCATCTTTAACTTCTACTAATATATTCTTATCGTCAATTTCAGCCCTACTGATATATCCTACATCTTTTCTGGATACGCACCTCTTAGTATTCGCCTTGTTCAGCATGCAGTGAGATCTGGATGGTTTGTTTCTCATGCTTTTTTCTTTGTGTCCCTTTACTTTTTTATGATGATGATGTGTTTCTTTGAATGTAATCTGTGGAGAAAGGATTGTTTAAATTCATATGGGACAAATGTTTCTATGCCAAAAGAAGTCACAGAATAAAATATTTAGGTCTTTGAGTAATGGAAAGTTCTTATTATACATGATCTTTATTCATTTCCTTTCTTGGGTAAAACATACATGCATTAAAGAAAGAAATTTGTCCCATGTATTCCTTAGGAATGTGGCCTTCCAATTCCTTTTTATATTTATAAATTGTGCAGACTTCAGTTGTGGAAACTTATGAGCCATTTTGTTGATATAAGTTACAAAAATCTCTTCTGCTAAGATTTAGTATCCAGTATAATAGAATTGTTGCCCAATTTTCCTTCAAGACATTTCTGCTCTCTAAGTTCAAAATAGATCCTAGTTTTTACCAATATATCAGATAAAAAAGTGCTGTTTATTTGGCAACAAATGCTTCACCCATCCTTTTTGGGTGGGAAAGCTTGAGCTGTTATGTTGTACAAGTGGTTTGCATGCATGAACTTAGTAGCCTTAATTAATGGATAGAACGATTGTGACATATACTCTCACACTGAAATTTATTTCTGGCTTTTTTTTTTTTTGAGCAACAAATTTATTTCTCACTTTGCAGGCGGTCTATTGAAGAACTGTTGAAACTATTGCCAGGCCCACATCTGGATTTGAAAAGAGTGAGTGGAACTTGTTGAATTGCCTTTGTATTTTAGGGAAGCACAAAAAGAACTTTTCCTTAAAGATTTTCTCACTCATGTAGGGTGGTTTGACAATTAATTCGTCACCAGAGGTACATCCAGGTTTAGGGGCTCAACAGAGTATTGACAGGTAAATTCTCCCCTGTATAACAATTCAAACATGACAGAAATGATTGAAGTGGAGAGAGAAGGGAGGGATATGAACACGGATATGGACACAATGTTGACACTATACAAATTCAAATAAATTGGGGTCGGAAGATGTCATGCACAGCACACTATGTATTTGTGGGGAGGAGCAGCACATGGGCCTTTGGATCGTGTTATTGTTTAGAGATAAGATAAGATTGTATTGTTTCGTTAAGCTTGGAGATTAGTTCTCTAGGATCAAATCATTCCATAAGGATCGAGTCATCTCATTATTATAAGGATGGCATGCATCTCTAGGAAAGCAAAAACAATCTCCTAGCATGTCAGCTATCCTTGCCCTTGCCTCTGGCCACTGTTTTCCAGCACTTTCGCGTTGATTGGGTTCAGGGCCATCTAAAATAGATCTGCATCAAATTGTGCATGCTATTTCATTGTCCGAACTTTTTGGTTAGTAATGATCGCAACAGAAGTACTTAGTCATGTTGACGTCAGACATAGATGGTCAAGTTTTTGGTGTTAATCAACCAGTTTTCCCTGAAATATGGGGTACCAAAATGCATAGCAGATAGTTTCTGGACGGTATGTAGCAGATCTGGGAGAATGATCGCATGCTTCAGTCGAAACCATATTTTAATAGAGAAGAGTGCTAAAACTTATATACTTTTGATATGGAAAACATCTTGGGCCATTACCCTAGCATTCTCACAGTTATAAATCTGCTTTCTTGAATTTTTGTTTATTCTAGGGTTGGTCATCGCTCTCTGGTTTTGGTTGTATTTATTGGTGGTGTCACGTTTGCTGAGATTGCTGCCCTTCGATTCCTTAGTGCACAGGTACGCCTTGGCCTACTTGTTTCTCATTTTTCAGATGTTTAGAGCAAATTGATTCCAAGATATTTTCTTAGATACAAAAATTCACTTTAATAGTTTAATATCCATGGTACATAGGAGTATTTTTTCCCTGATTTTATTTTCTCAACTACAAAATCAATAGGAATAATTTGGTGCAACAATTTTATATTGGTTAGCACAGAGTAAATTCTATTTTGTAATTTTTGTTGTCCCCTTTGTTATGAAAGTTGATTGTATGGATCAGCCCTCCCCTACACCACTACCAAAAAAACATGATCACTATACTACTGTTTACCTGAACAAAGTCTTTCTCTGAACTTCTTTTTACTGCATATAAGACCTGAATTTTGACTATGAAATATTCTCTCTTTAGGGCAACACTTTTTTTTTTTTCCTATGAGGAAGTTGGACCACACTTTAGCTCTCTTAGTTTTCTTTGTTTACTTCATACCCCTTGCCTTGTGTATTTCAGGAAGGAATGGGCTACGACTTCCTCATTGCAACAACAAAGGTCATCAATGGAAACACAATACTCAGACCAATAATAGCCAATAGCAAAGAGGGGATGATGTAGTTTTGTTATTTTGCTGTGCATGTGTTTTTGTAATTGAGATTACAGACAAACCCAAGCTTGAGGGTTTTTCTTGTTTGGTAGGGGGTTCGTGTTTGTTCAGCAACTGGACGATAAGGCTAACACACTTGTTGATAGATGGAATCCAACAGTCTCATTTTGATGACCACATTGTCCTAACTCCTAACTGTAAAGTTTTCATGTGTTCGTCTATCCTTTTATTCAATTAATTGCTTCCTTGAATGCTGTGCATGTTGTTTCTGGACCAATATTGTGGAAAAGGGAAGAATATAGAGCCTTTTGCAAACTTGCATATTCGTATTCTTCTTTTTTACTGATGGAAAATGATGTCCATGTGAAATATGGATGAATGTCAGCATGCTAATTTAGTTGCCATTCAAAAATATGGTTGGAGGATTGAAGTTTTTATTGGAACCGGGGATGTTTAAATATCTTGAGAGTTGAAATGTGAGATCCTTGGCCCGTTGATTCTTATTTTTCTTGTGAAATATCAACTCATAGAAGTGACATGAGAATTTTGAATAATTTTTGCAATCTTGCGAGGTTCCCAAAAAAACTGTACGCATATTCTTATAAAATGAGCGCATAACTTTGACCTGTCTGAAATCGAGACAACAGCAAAACGAAAATTATACTTCATACATCTCAAAATAAATCAGCTTCTAGAGTTGTTCAAAATCAAATTATCTTAAGTTTAATTGGAATTATAATTATATAAAAGAACACAAATATTTATGACACCAAATAGTTCCATTATATACATACTCCTACTGATGAAATATAATTTTCTTGTTTCATAGATCTTGATACTCTATAAAGTTTGTCAAATATTAAATAATTGAACTTAAGAAGTTGATTTGGTGCTTGGATGGAGGGAATATGTGTTTGTACGACAAAGGACTCCTTTACATGAGAAAACATGGGGGCATAATACACCTTGTCTATCTTTGTATAGTCGTTTCACTTATTTCACATTTGAAATGTTTCTCATATAATGTTTTGAGAAGCAACAAGTGCAAATATATCAGCAGTCTTGTCCCCCAAAAGTAGAATAACGAATATGACAAATGGTGCGAAGTCTAGAGAAGAAAACAGCAAGCACTAGATGACAAGAAGTCCGGTGGCAAGGAGCATGAACATGGCGGATGATTTGGTGGTTATCTGATGATTAATCGAAGGGCACTATTCAATTGAACGTGGTCAAGGATATACAAAGGCATTGGACGAATAGTGTTGGTCGAATGTTTGACCAAAGCTTAAGACTAGAGAACGATTCGGTGGATATCGTGGTGCAAGCAGCGTGGTCTTGTGACATCCAGTAACTTGGGCACTATGAAGATTGGGGGCACCGGACAATCCAACAGCTAATGTGAAGAGACTGCGCATGATCCGATGACAAGTAAAAAGGTGGACAACTTCATAGTACTCAGTTACTCACTAGACGGTGTGGCGATGGTGACAAGGAGCAGCGGATAAATGATACGTAACAGTTACATCAACGGATAGTGAGGACTTGACCATCTAGCGGTGATGAAAATAATTGTTTTGACCATCCCCTTTGACTCCTAAGAAATTTGAATGTGGGACTAGTGCCATTGAATATTTTTCTTTTTAAAGAGACTGGAGGGGTTTGCACCCCTACAGTATATTTATTAGCACTTTAAAAAAAAAAAAACTGGTTCAACAAAGCAGGAAGAGGGTACAGGGGGAGGAAGAAGGGGGAGCAGGTGGAAGCAATTACAAAAAGTTCAGGAAACAAAGAAGGTAATGAAAAAACCAGAGAGGTAACAGCTCAGAAAATTGCTACACAATTGACGCTATCCATTGCTGAATTGAAGGGAAGTAGCTCCTTTTTGCTCTAAGCAAAAGCAGGTTGAATTCTTCTTTGAAAATCTGCATTGCCTGTTGTACATTTGGGTTCACTTGTCTGAAGATAAAATTGTTTCTCACTGTCCAGATTGTCCATGACATTAGAATGATGATCTCCATGAAGAAAGCAGAATGTAGTTGGACCTTGAAGCTATTCAGAATATCATGTGGCTCTAGATCAGGGTCAACCTGTAAACCAATCATACCCCAACATTGAACTGCAAAGGGACAATGGATGAACAGGTGGGGCAAGGATTCATCCACATCTGAGTTGCACAGTACACAAGCATAGCTCGGTAGATGCATTCTTTTCCTTCTTAAAAGTTGTCTTGTGCTTACTCGGTCCTTCAGTATGAGCCAGAAGAACACTTTATGTTTACTTTGACATGAAGAGGCCCAAATCCATTTGTGTGCTGGATGGATATTTTGCTGCCCACTGATGTGCCTGTAAGCTCTTTTAACTGTAAATTTGCCTGTGTTCCAAATGAAGGACCACTTGTCCATTTCCTCAGTGAAGACTGTATTTTGCATCAGTTGCTGCAACTGTAAGTACAGATGATGTGCCTGTGTCGACAGAGGCAAATGGAAATTGCTGCTTGCATTATGTTGTAGCCTAAACTTTTTGACAGTTATATCTTTGTTTTTGGCAAAAGAGAATAGCTCTGGCCATTTTTGTGAGAGAACTTCATCTCCCCACATGTCCTTCCAGAAGAAACAGGATGATCCATCTCCAATGTTTGCTCTTGCCATTCCTTTGAATTTTGTCAGTAGCTTAATAATGTCTCTCCACCAAAATGACCCTTTCTTGTGTTGGACCTGGTAGTTTTCCAGTACTGTAGTATTTTTCCCATATTAGTGCCACCCAGGGTATATCTTCCCTGTTCATGAATTTGCTCAAGTGCTTGAGTAGCAGTGCTTCATTTTGGTTTTTCAGGTTGATGACTCCCAGTCCTCCCTGTTCCTTCTCAGTGCACACTAGAGGCCATGCAACCTTTGGTTTTTGCTTGGCATTACAGTCTGATCCCCTCCGTAAGCATAGCTTCCTGAACTTGTCAATCTTTTCAATTACTTCCTGTTGCACTAGAAAAGTACTCATGCAGTAAGTTGGCATAGCAGTTAGTACTGAGTTAGTGATCTCAAGTCTTCCTGCCTGGGTAAGGTAGAAAGAGGTTGCAGCCAGTCTCTTCTCACATTTGGTTACCAGAGGGGAGAAGTCAATCACTTTTGGTTTTGTGAGAGCCAGGGGCAGCCCTAGATAAGTAAAAGGTAGGTTACCAACTTCACAACCAAAAGTCCTAGCCAGGTTCTGTATTTTCTGCTCACTAGTGTTGATTGGTACCATGATAGATTTGTGGTAGTTGACTTTTAAACCAGTTGATTCACCAAAAGAGTGTAAGATTGCTTTCAAAGCAAGTAGTTGTCTCCCACAGGCTTCCATGACCAGCAATGTGTCATCTCGTGCATATTGTAAGATTGGGAAGTCTTGTGTGTAATTGAGTGGAATTGGCTGTCTCAGCACCCCTCTTCTTTTTGCCTCATTCACTAGAGATTGTAATAAGTCAGCTGTGAGCACAAATAATAGTGGAGATAATGGATCACCTTGTCTCAACCCTCTTTTGCAGTGGAATGTTTTCCTTGGGACTCCATTCATTAGGACTGATGAGGTGCCTGATTGCAGAATTGCTTTTATCCATGTTCTCATTTTGGACCAAAACCTTTAGCTTCCAAGATCTCCAATATTGCTTTGTGTTCAACCTTATCAAAGGCCTTCTCAAAATCCAGTTTTAGAATCACAAGTTCTCTTTTGGACTTGTGGCAGATGAAGATGTATTCCAAAGTCCAAGCCGACAATCTTGAATTGTTCTAGATTTAATAAAACCATATTGGTTTTGGTGAACCAATTTCTTAATATGCATTCTTTGTCACTTTGCTAGAATCTTGGTTATGATCTTGATTGAAGAATTAAGCAAGGAGATAGGTCTCGTAATCGATGGGGAAGTGGGACTGTCTTTCGTTGGGATAAGGACAATGTATGAATTGTTTATGCTCTTGAGACAAATTTCAGAGCTTTGAAACTCTTTGCAAAGTCTGATGAAGTCACTTGAAATCGGTGGCCAGCAAGCCTTTATGAACTCATTTGTGAACCCATCTGGACCAGGAGATTTGTTGTTTGGGAGGGATCTTACCACGGCTTCAATTTCAGCAGAAGAGAAGTCATGCTCAAGGTCAACAAGTTCTGTGTGTGTTTGAAGCAAGTTTTGCAGATTGAATAGCATCGGCTCTACTCGAAACCCCCATCCTATTTTTGAAGGAGTTCCATAGAAGTTGAGCCTTCTGTTCATGTCCACACAGTCGTTTCCCAACTCATCTTGTAAAGAGGTTATTCAGTTTGCTCTATTTCTTATGGTTGCATGTGCATGAAAATATTTTGTTGTAGCATATCCTTCTTTTACCCATCTTATTTTCCCTCTCTCGTTTCCAGTAAGACCTTTGCTTTGCTTTAATAGTGTAATGAGCTTTTCTGACACAATGTTTCTAAAATTCCATTCAGGCAAGGATAAGTCTCTGAATACTTCAATGGTTTCCAAGAGATGAAGGACTAGCTTGATCTTGTCAATTGCTATTGCTAATTTTGGCAGAGTTTTCTTCCAGTCTTTCAAGTCTTTTCTTAGATTCTTAACTTTTGCAGTTATAGACCTTGCTTGGATCGAGATGTGTGGAGGACAAAACCAACCATTTACTGCTATGGAAATGAAATCTTCATTCTCCAACCAGTAATTCTCAAATATGAAAATTTGTGCCTGTGGAATTGTAGTTGCAATTTCTATGACACAAGGCTAGTGGTCTGATGTCTCCATGACCAAAGTTTTGACAGTTGTGTCAGGATATTTGATAGTCCAACCGTTTGAAGTGAACACCCGGTCCAACCTCTCCAAAGAGGTGGGAATTGTTTATTGGTCCATGTGTATTGCCTTCCATGAAGAGGGATCTCAATCAAGCCCAATTTTTCTAAAGCCTCATTGAACATAAACATTTCATTCATGTCTGCTCCTTCCCTGTTTCTATCTTCTCGGTTTCCTAATTAGATTAAAATCCCACAAAGACAATCCACTCAGTTTGGTCCTCCATTTGGATTTCTCTAAACCATTGAATGAATTCCCTCTTTTCAATTGGTGTGCAAGGTGCATATACTTGAAGTGAGCACCCATGACTCATTATTGAGGGTTGAAGTAAATCTCACACTCATTGCAAACCTGTTTCTGAATATCAGTTCCCCTGAGAAGGCATTGCTTTTCCAAATTATGACCATTCCTCCTGATGCTCCAACAGAGGGAAGCACCTCATGGCAATCGAAATCGATGTGCAGATATTCTTTAAAAGGAGACATGAATCTCTTCCTTCTTTGTTTCCTATAAGCAAACAATCTCACTTCGCTCTCAATAAATTTATCCTTAATTGAATTCCGCTTCTTATCACTATTTAGTCCTCTTACATTCCAGTCAAGGATCTTCCATGGCCTAGTGTTCACCATCTTGAAGTTGGGCACAGGTGGCAAGAATGTGACTGACTATTAGGCACAACAAATAGCTTTCATCAGGCATAACAACAGCTTCAAAACTCGAGTAGCTAAAAGCCAGGATAGAGAACAAAAACCCCAGGCAGTAAGGAAAGCAACCATTAATTAGGGTGGTAGCAACGAGTTCAACAAAGCATAAAAGGAGGCTCGACAGATAGCCATTAGTCCCACGCAGGGGAGAGATGTTTAAAAATAAACAACAACTAGAAAGTTCAAGGGCTCGAAGAGCCAGTTCCAACAACTGAAGCTAAACAAAAGCAGATGCCAAGTTAAAATGGTGGTCTTGGCAGCACCTCCTGGAAGGTTGTTACTCATCCTCATGTTCTCCATGCTTCTTCTTGTCCTTTTCCTGCTCCTTGGTCAAACCATTCCTCCCTGGGCCTTTCTTCACCTTTTTCCCTACAGGTCCAACTTTTGTTTTTCCATTCAAAGTTTCCTCATCTAAATCTTCATCCCTCAGCTGGCAGATTCCTGTCCCAATCTTTTTCAGGGCCCTAGGAGAAAGAGTTGGTGGCACCTTTCAGCAGATAGTGCAGTTTTTATCACAGTTCTGCACTTTGAAGCCATTTGAGTGTGCCTTCACTCTACTGCTTCTCCTAAGCGTTGAGTCCACCAATGGTGTAGCAAGTTTACCCTTTCTTCCTCTTTTCTTGCTGGAGCCACCTTCTTCATAGTCATTATCAGGGATAGCCTCTTCAATTTTCTTTGCAAATTCTCGGTTCACAATCAAGGAGCTTGCAACTCAGTGCAATCCCGCTTGTTCATCGAGCCCCAAAGTCGCCTTGCCAAATGGGCCTGGCTCCAACATGTCACCACCCGGTTTGCAATAGTTTTTTGGCCCAGCTTTTCTGGGTTTGATTCTTTAGAAGAGCCCTGAGAAAGTCAACCCACTGCTTTGGGATCTCAATGACTTCTTTTCCAGAGTTGTTAGCAGTCCCTGAAGTGGTTTGAAAATTTGGCGCCATTACTTGCTTGGGGGTGCCGGGAGCGTTAAAGAAGAAAGTTCGACCATCCCTAGTTGGATGTTATTCCCGACCAAGACTCCATCTGCCAGGTTCTGTTGCTCCCTTTGTGGCCCTTCCACTCCCATTTCAAAGACCGCCATGATACTACAAATGGGTCCGGGCATTCGATCATCGCTATTGATTCAGTCATTGCCCTTGATGGCCCACCGTTTTCATGAACCTCAATTTCTTGTGCACTTAGAGGATTCTGCTGCAATATTCAGGATATTGTTTGCAGAGGTGTCCTGAGATTCTTGTAAAACTATATGCTGCTCCATCTGGTTCTGAACGTCATCATGAAGCTGATTTTCCTCAACATGGGGGGCTAGGATATCCTCGGCTACCCGCAAAGACCTTTGCATGCTTGTTCACCCAACCGTCGCTCAAACCGATTATGCTTGTTCACCCCAACCGAAGTTCGGGATCGGTTGATTTCCTCATCATCTGTCATTGTTCCCCCAACTGGTGTTCATCCTGCATCGTTGCTTGCTGTTCTTCCAGCTGTTCAAACTAGTTCTGGAGCTCCTCATCACCTGGATTTTGTTCACCCAGCTGTTGCTGAATCTGGTTCTGTACTTCCTCATCAGGATTATTTTCCTCTACAGGATGAGCCAAGAAGGCCTGAGCTTCCTGTAGTACCACTTGCTGTTCACCCAAGAGCTGATCATTCTCATCAAACTGCATAACAGGCAGTGCCACTTGCTGTTCACCCAAGAGCTGTTCATTCTGGTTCTGGATTTCCTCATCATCCATCAAGACTTCCTCATCAACCTGCATAACAGGGAATTCAGCGGGCATAACAATCTGATTTTCAGGCTCCATATCCATCTGCAGGTGCTGAACTTGCTGGGCTTGGCCTAGAGGAGCAATCTGCAAGACTAGCTCCACATTCTGACCATTGGGAGGGTCAATCATCTCAAGTGGGTCTTCAATCACTGGATCTTCATTCAGATCCTGCTGCACAGCAGCTGGAGCTTCATTGATGTTGATGTGCTGGTTGCCTTGTGGTTCTGGCCAATCACCCCAGCCAGGCATATTCTGCTGCTGGTGTTCCTGGTCTTGATTCGGCTGCTCTGCCATATTTCATCAGCATGATCTGCCACAGGTGCTAGCACCTGTTGTCCTAGACCAAAGAAGTCAAAAAGAAGGGGACCATCATTTGGCATCTGTGGGACAGGTTCTTCTTGTGGTGGTTGAGGGCCTAGATGTTCATGTTGTAGTATCTCGCACTGCACAGACCATGATTGTCCGTTGTGACCGGGGCTGTCCATAAAGACAGAGAAATGAGGAATGTCTTCCAGTTCAACCACACGTGCCTTTACTATCAACCTTGTTAGTACCGCTGTATCTATGACAGTGGTTTCTTTGTACCAGTTGATGATCCTTGCGAAGGGGCCTAGCACTACATCTACAAACTCATCATCATAATAGTCCTCCGGGAGGCCCATCAGCATTATCAAACACTCATGATTAAAAACCACAGTTCTACAGTTCCTCCCCTGGTTATGGCGCACAAAAGTGAAAAGCGCGCCCTCAAACAGATGCGGGCTTTGCAAAACCATTCTATCCCTGTCGTAATCATTCCAGAACCTAACGAATGCTTGACCCATATGGCAACTTTGAATCTCTCTAACCTGAACTCTTCTGTCATTGCAAAAGTCATTGATGACCTCTTCTACTGTGGGGAAGTGGAGCACATTACCCGGCAGTGGTTGGATTGTGACGATGGCCAAATCCTCAGACCTTGCTCTTGGCCGCCTTGGTGCCATGGTCCTCACCATCACCGGCCTGTTTGGTATGTTGATGATTTGCATCCCCGGTGGCTTGAACGGATTCGGATCCGCTCGCTGATACGCCATTGCGTTCTG
Organism: Themeda triandra; assembly: GCA_018135685.1. Taxonomy (NCBI): domain Eukaryota; kingdom Viridiplantae; phylum Streptophyta; class Magnoliopsida; order Poales; family Poaceae; genus Themeda; species Themeda triandra. Next base: position 37,547 of record JAENPR010001343.1, on the reverse strand, counting down.
GGTGTTGTTGTTGCTTGGTGGGCGAGTGGGAGAGGAATGCAGAGCTGCAAGCTCGAGTCCAAGTGACTGGGGTTTTCTTGTTTGCAGATTGATATGAGTGCCATTGAATATTTACCTCATTAATTAGCTTCAGTCATTATGTGCACACATAGAATGTCGATAACAAAGTTTTTTTCGCAAAAAAAAAAGACAATAGAGTTTGTATGCACATGCATAAGTAGAATGTCAAAAAACAGAGTTCGTACGTGACATGTTCTACGATTTTAGTGCGAGCTACTCCGGTGACTTGAGCCCTCCAACTTGGATGGGATGCCCACGATAGTCTCCTCTCCATCTATGCCTCTTTCCAAGTGATTCCTTACCTCTAGTAAGTGGCAATCTATTATCATAATTATAAAAAGTACATAGGAATAGCTCGCCGGAGATTAAATTATCGTGCTAGAAATTGGGCCTTCTTGAATATAGTGTTGTGTGCATCCAAATGGATGATGTCCTCATCATCCCCTTTGCTGAAAAGATTCTCAGTTGTTCAATTTATAGTCGAACTAGGGTCAACAGACGACATGCTAAATTTGACGATTTTACAAGTGAAATATTCTATGCCAGGTAAGATTTCACAAAAAAAAAACCTGAAAAACTAGTTTTTATTTACGTTTTAGCACCCGTAAACACATGCTTTTGGTATTATCTTTTTATATTTTAACTTTGATTTCTATAAGAAAAACTTGTGTAATGAGTTCCTATAAGAAAAACTTGTGATTTTTAGGACCCTAATATTTCTCTTGATGTTTGATGTACGTACTCTTTAACTTACAAAAAGCTTCCCCGACGAACTCACCACCATTCCCTGTTTACATACATGTTTTTAGAACTATCTCATACCTATTGCCAAAAAAAAAAAAAGAAGAGAGAGAACTATCTCCTACCTTATTACTGTTGTAATCTATTGTGATGACGGATACACTAATTTGTGTGTTTAGAGGGTGTTCCGTGTTGATTTAATTTGTGTGTTTAGTAAATTGCTTGGGTATGCATTCTTGTTCCTTATTTACTGTATGCTTTATCTTGCTCGTATATCCCTCTGTCTTGCTTATACATCTTGAGTTTTGTTTACCATACCTTGCTACACCCGTGATTTGGAAAGCCGACGTCTCCCTGCCATATGTAAACTGTTGATGAGTCCTGCAACTGAGAGGGATCGAGCCATCGAGGGAATGACGACTTGACAGGATCATAAATCTTGGGCTTAAGAGAGAAGAGAAGACGGCATGACGCTTGAACGATACTCCTTGCTACTGCCGGTGCAGAATCCAGGTCATGCTCACGCACAACCCTGTCCTTGTCGATCACCAGGCTGTCACGTTTGCCCGTTCGTGTCTCACATAATGGAGATGGAGATGGAGAAGAGAATAGACAACAGGGTTAACTCCCTGATGACTGGGCCCATCATTAGTTGAGAGGATATCCTTCTTTTTACCCTTGCCAGTCGCCATATGACAACTAACAGGGTTAAGAAAACTGTCTTTCTTACCAACATTTTGTGACACCTGTTGCCTTGCCCCCATCGATGGATGGCACCGTGAGGATCAGTTTATTGCCACGTCACCCTTCACCTGCCGGGTTCACTGTCAGTAGGCGTACGTGAGCGGAATTGAAGCAGCCGAAAAATAAGGTTATTATATCGCTTTGACTGTTTCTGTAGAGCCTTGGTGTTGGTACATGTGTTCTTGAGGTGGTAATCTCAAATGCACGAGCTGGTTAAGAACACACCAGGTGGCTGATGCTCATCTGGCGGGCGGATGAAGGGTGGCAACCGTGTCCGACCGAGAAAACGACTGCAAAAGGCGGCAATGGGAACGCGAGGCGCCGCGCGGGGCAGAAGGGACAGCACATGGCCGCAGCTGGGCAACAGGGTCCAGTCGGTCCAGACTCCGGACAGCAGGAAAGGCCCCCAGCCGGCCATCCGAGACGGCCAGCCAGAGCAGAGAGGCGCGCGCTCGACGGCATGATGGTTTCACGTGCCGCGGTGCGGCTCTCGCCTTTCGCCCTTTCCTGTCTGGTGTTGCATGGACCCATTGCCGAATGGTCCATGACTGACTCGGAATAATGCACGCTCATGGCTCGCTACAGGTACAAGGGTAATAAACCGTTTGTTACACGTTTCAACTCCCCTCGTCCGTCCCATAATAGTCACAACGGCACGAGCTGTTTTCTTGTCTATCGATAGAGAATGACTGTTTTCTTATGCACCGATAGAGTACAAGACAGAGCATGGTGTTTGATTGTTTGTAGGATTAGCAGCGGTGTCTAGCACTGTTGATGCTGAATATTGGCCACTGAGAAATGAAAAAGGAGGGCAGTAAAGAAAGGTCCGGGTCAAGCTGAAGCAGAGACCGTCCAAAGGAGCGGTCAGTGCAGTGCAGCAAAAAGAGAGGCCCGTGCCCGGGGCCATTCCTCAAAAGCGATCATGTGCTGCTCCTGCTCGCAGTCAGTCATCACGGTCTACTATGTTTTATTTTGCCGGCATTGGTTTGCAAGGAATTTTGAATTTGCACTGAGAAAGGCATTACGATTGTATTATATTACGAATAAAAAGGAACAAAGGAAGGTTGGGCACCACGATTCATGAGAGTTTCTTCTACATTTTGTAGGCAGAGTTTCCACGATTCATATACGAGATGCCAAATCTTGTCAGCAGAGGAAGAGCATTAAACTACACACGCCCCGAGGTTCATTCTCCTGCGTGGATGCTGATCATAAATAAACTAACCGGATCGAAACCCACACACCTGACCAAGATACGCTAGTCAGTCTTCAGATCGTCAATAGATAATTAATTTTATTCCAGGCCACGAAAAGAACCTGCGTCGATGCAACGCGACGCGGATCGGAAGCAGAATCAAATCTAACTCGTCACAGATCCCAAGAGCGACGCGAAATCCGCATCAAACAATAAACAGAACGCAGCGGAGTATATAACGATAAATCAAGCCAGCGCAGACTTAGATTAGCAACAACGAATATCTCAAATCGGACCAATAATAAGAAATAATAATAATATATCAGTAGCAATAGCAACCAGACAGAATCACCACTCACGATCACGGCGAGATGATAGCAGAGTATCTACAAGGGGTTCATCAGATCACACAAACGACACGACACCACGACACGACACGGTAGAAACCAACCACCAGATCCGACCAAAATGCGACGACGACACGACAGCAACGAAGAAATCTCCCTACTACTGCTAGAACTACTACTGAATAACACCTCACTCCAATAATAAATAGATCCAGGCGGCGGCGGCGGTGGGGGGAGTACTGCTAGGTAGGCACCGGCATCCTCAGGCACCATGGGCGCTCAGTGGTGCACGGCGGCGAAGAGGAAGGCGGCGGCGGAGGCGGCGAGCGCGGCGGCCAAGGGCGCGGACGCGGCGCCGGCGGCGGAGACGGGGCTGGGCGCGGGCGCCTCGGCCGCGGAGGCCACCGAGAGGGCCACGGCCGCCACGACGGCGAGCACGGCGAGGGCCTTCGATGCGACGACTCCGGCCATTGCTCCCTGCTTCGCTTCGCTTCGACGGCGGGTGGTGCTGGTGGCGGCGGCGAGAAGGTTCTAGAAGGCGGATGTGGCGGCGGCGACGGATGGCACGAGATCTGTGCTGCTGGTGGGGAAAGGTGCGGAGGCAGGGGGCGCGTATTTATAGAGGGGTGACGCGGGTGGGTGGAGTGTCGCGGGCTAACGGGTGTCGGGCGGTGGTGACAGCTGGCACGCGTCTGTGATTTGATTTGGGGCTGCAAATTTAATTTGGTCTCCTCTGCTTCTGTTGAGAACCGATTTGCCGGTGAGATATTATGGGGTAATAAGTAGGTCATTTTTGAAAAATTGAGAAATAAAAAAAATGTTTCCATTTGTGTACTTCGAGAAATGTCTGAGGTATCAGGTTCCATGGAGCCAAATTCCCTGAAGATAGGGTATATGTTATTCGTACGCAGAAAATCTTGTCTGGTTATTTTTTTTCAGGTATTTTTTGTTTTGTTTTTTCCTTATTTTATTAGTAGTACGGATGGACGACCTTTTTATAGCTGAACGGTAAAGTATGGCCTTGTTTAGATTGCAAAAAAATTCAACCCGATGAATAGTAATTTTTTATCTTATTTGAAAAATATTGTCCAATCGCGGACCAACCAGCCAAAAGATTTATCTCAAGCATTTCAAACTAAACGTGTAATTCTACATTTAATACTTTACGCATTTGATCAAAATCGATGTGGATCGGAGAGAATGAAAAAACTTGGAATTTGGAGGCAATCTAAACAAGGCCTATATTTATATTTACAAATCCGGGATCTACATGAAACCGAGGCATGAAGCATCCCAACAGTGGTTTCGATTCCTCCACTGTTTTGCAGAGTGATATCTACTGTAGGAGATACAACGGTTGTTTTTGGCATACAGTACGTGCTCTGCGTGCTCTTGTGTGGTCGTGGCGTGCACGTCGACGAAGGCATCGGTCGGCAAACACGCGAGCCTGATCGTGCGTGCCCCCATCCCATTTTGGGGCGGGCGGTGCACAAAAATATGTAATGCGCGGCCTGAAACGCATGCCCGACGAGAACGAACGGACGCGAGTGCGCGACGGCCCGGGCGGGCAAGCTTTTTTGTGACTTTCGTTGCCCATTCCTCTTTGCAGCCGTCGCTTTGTGCCTGTGCACCTCCTTTTTCTGTTTTTCGCCACCGGTTTTAGCTGATGAATGGGATGGCACTACCACTATAGACAGAAGAAGAAGACGAGTCGGTGCGAGCCTTGCAAGTTGCCACTTGCATTGCATTATACGGACTAGTTTATACTATAGCTAGCTAGAATACGAGTCTATATGCAGGAATAGCACGCAGGAGGGAATAGAAGGAGAATAGCACGCAGGAGGGAATTGGTCTGGTCGTCGATATTGCTATTGCGTGCCGGCAGACTGTGCACTGTGCAGGCAGGTAGAAAGAACGCACGCACGCGGCGCAGGCGCGTCCTTGCAACATCATAGAGGAAGGTTCGTTCGCGTGCCTGCCTGCCGTGTACAAGCATGCATGTGTGAACGAAAGGGCACGGTCATCAACCATCAGATTGCAGAGAACACGCCGCGCCGCATCCGGCGCACATTCCCACCACTGCGCGGGGCCGGCGCTCGCAGCTGCCGCTGAAAATACGGCGCGCGCGTCCCAGTCCGGTCAGGTGGCGCCGACGCTTTGCCTGGCTTTGGATCCGTACGCGATTTTGCTGCGCAGCCCCGTTTGCTTCGTGGCCAAGGGAAGGGATCGCCGATCGCAAGGAGAGCGCACTTGGCAAAAGGTAGGCAGGGCAAGGTGCATGGCCTGCGCGCGCGCCACCACCACAAGTAGTGTTCCGCCGCGCCGATCGATGATGATGGAGCGAGCACCCACCAGCGGAAACGGATCGGGACCGCGCACGGCGCACGCGAAATTCCCCCCGCCCGACACTTGGCGCGCAGCAGTCCCTGTCACAAAAGAGGACTGTGCGTGCTCCTCCTCGTACATCTGGCTTTGTTTGTTTGTTCGCCCGATCGATTTATTAGCTAGCTAGCCAAATAAAGGGTGCTTGTGCTACTCCTTTACTACGGCCTTGTTTAGTTCCGGCCCAAATTGGGAGTTCGTAGATAGCGCCGTCAAATCAAAGATACTCTAGCGATTTCGCTTTTGATTTGGAAAATCGGCCAAATTTCACTAATTGCAGCCAAAATGCTCGCCTCAGAAAGACAATCAAACTCGCGAATTAGTTTTGATTTCATCTACATTTAAGTCTCTACGAATGCGTGTTATCGACATTTTGATGTATTAATAGAATTACTGCGATAGTGAATTTGGTGGCAAATTTGGGGATCTAAACAAGGCCTACGTTTTTTCCTAACCTCCTTGTTCGTGTCGCGATGGCATGCGTCCATGTGCAAGCATGACCATCCACACAAATGGCGCCGCGCCCACGGGCCAGCGCCATGCCGTTTGCGGCTGCGCCGGCCGAACGAGCGAAAAAGAAGGGCGCAGCCCCATCACCAGCAAAGCAGGGCAAGGCAAACAATTATTCAGACGATGGCGCCCGCCATAATGCGAACTGGCCGGCCGGCCGGTGGCCACGAACTCCATCCGGACTCTGTTTGCCCTTGAGTCCGAAAACGACCCGTCGATGCGTATCATGCACTATTTGCGATTCCCGTATCATTATTATTCATTCCGTCATTCGGTTACGTTGTTGTTGTCTTCAAGCTAGCCTAGCCTGATGCGCTGCGCTTATTGGGGATCGGAGGGCGGCGCGGGCTAGAATCCAATCCAAGGCAGCGACGTTTACCCGATTCACTCGTCATCAGCCTTATGTTGGACGCAGCGCAGATCGAATCACAAATACAGATATTGGTTCGTACATCACGGTTCACAGAGTCTGTTCGAAAAATCAGATCAAAAGCTAGGCGCAGGCATATCGCTAGGAAATCGAGGGACGACGACTAGCTATAACTATTGATTTGTCCGCCCAGCAAGCAAGCAAGTGCAGCAACTTCCTTATCTAGCAAGTGCCCAACTAACATCTAGTACCAGCTACAAGCTTGCAAGACGACACGTCTGACACATCTATCAGCGTGTGTGGTATTCCTTAGCTACGACACGTACGATTAAAGAATGGAGTTCATTTTGGTATGTAGGTACTACACCTTTCCAGCTCCATCACTGTTTATATTCCATTCCATCCATATACTCCGTATGCATCTGCAGCTAGCGATGTGTATATGAATGTATGTATCGCAACAGCTGTAGTTAGGGGTGGTTGCAACTTTGGTGTCACGGATAGCTGTCAAACCTACCCTACTCACACATACACGCCAACGGCAAGCAAAGATGGAAGTTAGGACGGCACGGTCCTCTTTCTCACCTAATCACCCCAGATGGTCAACTTAATTACACCACGCAATCATGCACAAACGCACACACCCAAAAGACAAAATCAAGCTAATTGCTCCTCTCAATCAAGCACACCCGACCCGGTGAACCGTCCGTCCCCTGCGTAGTAAGCTTCCATTATTTATTGATTTCATTCGGTACATATATGTCGAGATGTCAGGGACATATATCGAAGTGACCCTTGTGTTCCAAGCCCTCATTGCTTTGATTTCACAATTCAAGATGATGTGCATGACAGATTCTCAAAAAAAAAAAAGAAAAGAAAAGAAAAGAAAAGATGTGCATGATATGCGTGGTCGTGGTGTGAATTCTGCACTTCGTTCCTAAGAAATCTCTTAACAAAAGAACAAAAAGAAAACTAACCTACCCTATTGCCCTATTGGTGTGTAATTTCAGTGAAAGCAAAGCAAAGCATTGACAGTATGTTTTGACGTGCTTGTCGGTTTGATACAAAGTCGTCGTGGTCGTCGTCTTCGTCGTCGCCACCACAATAGAAATTGCCGCGCACGTTACGCCGTCGTTAGTGGACCTAGTACATGTTACCATTATATATACACTACTAAATACACTGCCACTGCCACCACTAGCTTCTCTATTACTAGTTACTTTAGCATCGTGGGTAATTATACGACTTTTTAAACGCGACTTTAATTTCCAGCCAAAAAATTCTAATATTTGAGATGATCTTGACAACAACAATCATGTGCGGCGTCCAACTGAAAGGCGTGGCCACAGAAGCTTCTGCACATCCTACAATTCTATAATATATAAGCTGGGCCGTATCCTGTTGCTCACAAAAATTAATCCCTATGCCTAACTTGCGGCGGCCCAAATCAGTGCTTAAATTATGTCTACTAGCGTCATGGAAGACATCGGGATGTTCCAAGCGTGTCCTTTTGTGCTCTGGCACAACCTTTCGTCGATTGGTAGGTCTCCATTTTTCGTATTTGATTGAAATTACGTCAATACTAGTTTAGTTCCCCGACATTTCAGTAAAGAATAGACGTGGACACCCATCTCGGCCCCCCCGGACAATGCAAGCGTGATGCCGATGCAGTAGAGTGCTCTCTTCCTCGACCGGTCCCATTTGTCCCGGACAAGCTTCCTGATTTTTTCAGTTGTTTTCATCTCGTTGGCAGACGACGCAAACTCGTCGTCTGCTATAACTAGCTGCCCAGCCAGATCCAGTGCTTCAGTTCGCTGCTGCTGCCTACTGTTGATGAACAAAAGAGCAACGGGATACTACAGACGGGACGGGGTGCTAGCCACCACTTTCGTCGCATGATTGCACTGCATGTGCGGCCAAAGAGAAGAAGATCAAAAGCTAGTGTGTCGCCACCACCACTGTGGCCTACACATCAAAGCTTTAATTGTGTTTTTGCTGGAACTGTGCTGTGGTTGGTCGGTCCTGCTGCCTTGCATTGTTTGCGAGACCATGCAAACCTGTGTGCTAGGCTGCTGACAGCCTCTGTTTGATAGCATGGCCGTTGGTACTTGCCACGCAAACATGTAACCTAACCGAAGTTGCCTTAATGAACTACTAGTACTACAGTATAAAAGGACTGCTGCTGTGCTATAGAGTTTTCCTTTAATTTTGTCATCGAGCCTGGACAGGCTTGCAGTGAAGTGGAGGGTGTGTTCCTTACAAACCTTCTGGTTGGTTCAGCAACTCTGTTAATTGTTGGGGCAGCCTGGCAAATGCAATTGTGCCTGGAAGGAATCTAGTAGTGTGTATGTACAAACAATCAGCACCAGTATTTAGACATGGTTCAGAACTTGAGACATGTGGTAGTTTGGCCGCTGTGGTCTTTCTTCTATATAGAATTAGCCTGCAATGCAAAGCTTTTGGATGTTTGCAAACAGATCATAGGATAGGATAGCTGCTATTAAGTACACATAGATAATACATACAACAACTAACGGCACGTATTTGTGTGAATACTACAGCCAGAAATCGCTCCCAGACTCTTTTACTTCCTTTTGTTTTGGATAAATACAGCCTCTGCTTTTTTTTTTCTCTCTTTAGAATCAAAATACAGTCTCTGTTACAATGCCTAAGCATCGGAGCCCATGGGCTACTAGCAGCAGTACTCGGCCCATGCCGGCCAGTGTGTATATCGAGGTTGCTGGTGCCGTGGAGATGTTTGTGGCATCTCTCGGGATCACCTCCCCCTCAAAATAAATAAATAAATAAAATAAAATAAAATAATCTCTCGGGATCACCTAGGTTGATTTGCTTAAATTGGTTCGGTCAAATGGATGACACTAAATTTAGATAAATTAACGATAGTCCTGCCGAGGCATAGGCCAACAAAAATCCAACAAAAATCGAAATACAGAATTTTCAGCAACGGCAAACAAAGAGCAATAATCGGATAGTCTACAATCACCAAACCTCTTGAGGTGAAGCCCAAGTCCAAATGTTTCTAGCAAAATGTCACATACTCACAGAGGAAAAGTTCCTTTTACAACTACTTTTTTTTTGAGGGGGTCCTTTTACAACTACTACTACTATAGTTCACCACTGGATTCGGCCCATGTAAGCGTGCGCGGTGTATGTTGAGATTTGGCGAGGATAAATAGGAGGGAAAACATTGTACAGTATTGAATGAAATCAATCCTTCGTGGTTCCTAAACCTCTTGCTAGCCTTCCCTGCTCTTGCTTCATTCCCAAATTCCTCTCCAATTCCAAATCGGGCAGCTAGCACAGTCTGCAAATCTCATTTCGTGAGCCGGCAAGGATTCCAAGGGAGACGGCGCCCCGCGAGCAGTGGCGGCTGCTAGACTGAACCTGAACGGAGGGCTGCTGCACCTCTTCCCCCGATCCAGATCATTGTGCTCTGGCAGCCGGCGAGGTTCTTGCTGCAATTTCTGGCTTAAGTGTCACAAGCACTTAGTTGATAACAGGGATATACGAGTACATGTGTTGCACCATGTAAATAAAGAAGTTCAGAGACGCACGATTATATAACTGGAACTTAATATGCGTCTGTAACAGTCTATTACAGAGGATCGTACTGTTTGGTGCTTACCACGTGTCGGTAATAACGTCTATTATAGACGCGTGTAGGTGACACACGCCTGTACCTTCACAATACAAGGTACAGACGTGCGTTCTTGGTACACGTCTGAATGTTTGGTCCGATCCGCGCCGATGTTTGGTCGGAAGGAGAGGGCGCGGCGGCACCGCCCGGCCGGAGCGCTCGCTGCCCGCACTAGGCGTGCAACTCTAGATGGCAGCGGCAGCGGCAGGTGCACGCGGCGCGCTCTCTCGATCGCTGCGCGCGCCTCCGCGCCGGCGGCGCTGGCGGCGGGCGAGCTCGATGGGCGCTACATAATCATACAAGTGAGGAAAGCCACGGAGCACGTTGAGGCCGTCGGCGTCGTCTTGGCCCACGGGAGGATTGTGGACGTACGATTATCCGGCGTTGGCCGGCGGGCTCAATCCAGAGCCGCGCGCGCCAGCACGTCCGCGAAAAAACACGCCGCGCGCCGCCGTGGCTGAGATGAAGACGGTTTCTGGCAAGAGGAGGCGCGCGGTTCCGGCCGGATCAGTTCCGCGCTAGCTCCATGGGTGCTCTGTCTGTAAACTTTTTTATTTACATCCAATTGGACCTAACTCAAGAAACGGATTTCCTTCGTTTACCGAAACTCCTTTCTTACATTTACCATTGCAAAAGGTTTAGATAATTAGTAAGAGAGAGAGCTCTTATGACAAGACTTAGAATAGGCTGAAACTTATGCATGACTCCACGGCAGGAGCTCTAACAGAAGAAATTTACAAAGTGCCGGAACGAACAACAACAAAAGAAATGATTTCGTATGTATTGGCAGTAACACAACTATACAAGATCAGTTTCTGAAACCATCTATGCGAAGTAGCCGAGCACTTGCAACATCAGTGAATTATTACAGGGATAATTTATTCAGAAATCGATAGCATGTCTTCCCGAGACTTCTTGATATGGACACGCCGGGGCTTCAGGCTTCTTATTCCTCATCGTCGACGGCGCCGCCGAACCTCGCCTTGCCGGCTACCAGCACGAAGTAGGATCGGGAGAGGAGGGGAAAGGAGGTGCCGCACTTGGCTCGGTCCGCCGGCTGCCGCTGCTCGGGAATGGCTGCCGCAACCGACCGGAGGAGAGAGCTCTCTAGGCTTCTGCCGGGATCGGACGGAGCAGGGGAAACGGCGCCGTGACCAAGAAAAGGGACGGAGACTGACACACATAACTTTCTCTCTGGATCGGGCTAGGTTTTGGACGACGTGTTGGGCCCATACGGACCGAGTTGCAAAAATAAAAAGAATAATTTATTATATTTACCGCTTTGAGATGTGTGCGGTTTTTAGAAAGAGAAAGACTTGGAGCAGTTGCCTTATTTCTTTCCTCCAAGGTATTTTGTTTTGTTTTCCTTATTTTTTCTTATATGAATGGAGCAGCTTCACTTGGCGCCCTAGCTGCAGCAGTCCCTGTCACAGAAGAGGACTATTCGTGCTCCTCCTCGTACATTTGGCTTTCACTACGTGACGCAGGTACTACAGGGGCGGCTGCCCACCCTCTGTAGGGGCGGTTGGGGCAGCCGCCCCTATGCCACCGATTCTACAGTGGTGTGCACTGTAGGGGCGGTTTGACACGAACCGCCCCTACATTGCATTTTTAAAAAAAAATTCAAAAAAAAAATTCGAAAATAATAGCAAAAAAACTTTTTAAACCCGGAAGGGCACCCACTAGTCAACCACCATGCCACTCTATTCACACCATATTTTTTTTCAAGCATTTTTCGGACTTTGCATCACCCGGATTCGAACCCACGACCCTCATCTTCGCGGTTCTCCTTTACCACCGCACTACACCATCACATGTGTCTCTATATAGTTTAGTTCCCACATATTGTACCCAACCGAAAGTAATTTGCTTATTTAAGGCCCTAAATGATATCAAATAAAAAAGTCATCAACTACAAACTTTCATATCTTTTTCGAGATTTACACTTTCTGTTTAGAAAGTTTTTTCATCCGAGGTCATTTATAAAATTTGAATTTCAAATTTGAGAAACTAAAACGTAGGTTTCGCATGACTAGATGAAGTCAAATAAAAAAGTTTTCAACTACAAAGTTTCATAACATTTTGAGATGTACAAACTTCATATAGAAAGTTTTTCCATCCGACATTGTTTATAAAATTTGAATTTTAAATTTGAGAAACTAAAACGTAGGTTTCGCATGACTAGATAAAGTCAAATAAAAAAGTTTTCAACTACAAAGTTTCATAACTTTTTGAGATGTACAAACTTCATGTAGAAAGTTTTTTCATCCGACATCGTTTATAAAATTTGAATTTTAAATTTGAGAAACTAAAACGTAGGTTTCGCATGACGATGAAGTCAAATCAAAAAGTTGTCAACTACAAAGTTTCATAACTTTTTGAGATGTACAAACTTCATATAGAAAGTTTTTCCATCCGACATCGTTTACAAAATTTGAAATTTTTTAAACCCGCTTATACACCTACAGTAGGGGCGGCAATCACAATCACCGCCGCTTCATGGGTCACTATAAAGGCGGCGGTGATTGAGCCGCCGCCTATAGTGACATTGACCACTGTAAGGGCGGCTCAATCACCAGCCGCCCCCATGTGAAAAGCGCTCTCCCTAGTCTTTTTTCACGTAGTGTTTGTTTCTTTGTTCGCCCGATTTATTTCCTACCCAAATAAAGGGTTCTTGTGCTATACTCCATTACTACGTTTTTTTTTAATCCTCCCTGTTCGTGTCGTGATTGCATGCATGATGCATCCATGTGCAGCATGCCCCCAGCGCCCATCCACACAAATGGCGCCACGCCCAACCACACAACTGGCGCGTTGCCCATGGGGGCTCGATCGGAGGCCCCACAATATGTGCGCTACGCTAGCTAGAGTACGCTGCCGTTTGCGGCTGCGCCGGCAGAACGAGCGAAAAACAAGGACGCAGCGCCCCATCACCAGCAAAGCAGGGCAAACAATTATTCAGACGATCGCGCGCGCAATAATGCGGCCGCCACGAACTCCATCCCCTGTTCGCCCTTGTGTCCGAAAACGACGCGTCGATGCGTATCATGCGCTAGCTATTTGCGATTCCCGTATCAATATTCAAATTCGGTTACGTTGATGTTTCTTCTTATTTAACCGGCGCCGGTTGGGAGGCAACGGGCGTGCCCACGTCGGATGCCGCCGTGGACTCATCGTGGAGTCCAGCGTGTTACAGTGTTCTCCAGCGGTTGGTGCCCCCGGCACGGTACCTCCGCACGGGGGCACCGCCGATGAAGTGCGGGCACCAACGGTGGCCGTGGCTCCCCGCTCGCTTCGTGGAAGGAGGCAAGCGAATAAGGCAAGATCAGTTTCGCCCTAGATCTATGGCTGCCCCCCCTTTTCTTACCGGTCCACATGTTACTACTGCAAATTCTTTTACGTTTTGTTGGTGTGGCCTGCTTAGTTGGATTGGATCTTGAGAGCAGACAGTTATTGTGCCATACACCTAAGCATGTGACCATCTCAATGATATTTGTTTCGTCATTTCTTAGTGTATGATAAGAATTGAGGATGACATCTGGTTTTTTTGCATTTTGGTCACCTGCAATTGAGAGTACATTTTAGAGGGAATGAGTTACTGTTGTGATGATTACATCATATGGTCACCTGCAATGATGAATACATTTTTGAGGGAATGGGCTACTGCTGTGATGATTACTTCATAAATTAAGTTCTAGTTTTTGATGCAATGATCATGAGCTATCTTTGTGCAGTTTACATCTCTTCCTCTTTTACATGACTGATGAGGCAATGCTTATAAATTATGATTCTTTCTTGGTTTTAGACCTCTCTGCCATGTCCATAATTGAGGCAATGATAATGAGCAATGTTAATTTTATTTTTGGCTTCTCTTTGGACCCGTTTCATGATAATTGAGCCGAGGGTCAGTCGGTTGTTCTTGTTTTTTTTTCATTTCTTCCAACCTATTCTATTCCTGTTTTTGTAGACATGCACTATGCTGCTGCAATTACCTCTTAGTTATGAAATCCTACATCCTGATGACGATGTCTGTGATGATTTCTTCCTTCTCCATTCTGATAATTGCCTTCCGTTTTCCGCTCATACATCCTTATGATCATTGTTTGTGATGCCAAATGACATATAGTTGTGCAATCTGAGTGTTGACGGTGATTAAGTATCAATTTTATACCGTCAACGCAGCAAGAGAAAGGACTAATATGAGTTCACCCGTTAGATATAGGGGTTACACTGACAAATTCCACGAGTTTTGGTGATTGTCTATTTCTGCAGGGGGTTATCAGGAAAGAACCAAATGAAGGTCCACATGTCGGGATTACATAGAGATAAAGACCGAACGGGTAAAATTGTATACTCTAGAAGACTCCAGAAGGCAACATCTCGAAACGGGGCCCACTGCATGACCGAGGCGGCCGCCCGGCCGGAAGTCGGCCGCCCCTCCACCTCGACCAATGAGGTGGAGTCTCGCGGATCATGCCTCCACCGCCTTTGAGGATGAATAATAATCGTCCATTTAGGTCGGTTTGATCCGAGGGTCTGTGGTGCATCCTAGGGGGCTATATATTGAGCCCCCGGCCCCCGGGTGAAACCCTAATTCATTCTCTACTCATTCATCGAGAGAATTCGAGAAGCCAGAGCCACCATCTCAATTAGAGCTCCATAGTTTAGTAGCATAGCTACATAGGAATAGATCTAGAGGGAATCAAGCCTAGCTTGGAGTCCGGATCGTCGGAGTTCTTGGTAATTCCCTCTACATTCTTGTAATATTCATCATTGTTCGTGATACTATGAGTAGTACTTTATTATATTCTATTATATCGTAATTGACTTTGCTCTATTTGATTATGTTCTCAATTATATTGTTCTTAGTCTACTTTGATTATATGTTTAGCATAGTTAGAATTATGTTTATGCATAGGATCGTATAGCGCTCGCTCATTAGATCGATGGGTGAGTGGTAAATATTGTGTAGGCGTGGTGCCTAGACCGTATTTATCTCGATTGCACCCTATATTCCGGATCGTGAGGTAGATCACGGGAGTGACCCCTGTTGAGTCCTTTGTAGCCCTTCTCCCGAGTATAGATCTAGTAGAACGACCCTATTACATTGAAGTCATTGCTATGTCTCTAGTCTTCTCTGGTAATATCACTATGCGTAGATGTAACCTTTTCCCGCCATGATTGCTAGATGTTCTTGCACTAATCATTGTATGCTTTGACTCTATAGTTAGAATAACATAGGATTATACCCTAGATCGTCCTAGTCCATGCTAGTGTTATAAGCTTAGAGTGCTAAGTTGAGATGGTTACTATCATTTTATGTGGCTAAATGCTCTCATTTATCTTATGTCAATTATCATTCATTCCTATATTTTATGTGACACTTACCCCGTATGAGATGATCGATCTGAGACAAGGTTAAGCTCTCCATTATCGCATGTGCATTGCTCATCACTCATTATCCATTGCATTCCCTTCCCAAAGGTAAAATTATAAATAACGATACCCGGATTACTCCTGGTTAAAATGCTACGATGATATTTTTCAGGCGCTTGAATCCTCCTTATTTCAGTTGCACTTAATTAACATCAACACTGAGCTTGTGTTCGTTGTCTTTAACGTGATAGATATATTCTTGGTCATTCTAGCTCTGTGATCATTGTCTAAGACCGTCGCTTCTTCTGACAACAAACTATCTATTATTGGTTCTGACCACACGTCCTATTCCCAATGATTACATTGTCAAGCTTTTGGTTCTCCTATTTATATGAGTTCTCAGTACAATTATCCTCCCTGGTGTTGTTTCAACTCAAGTTGAATACATGGAAGTTTTCTTGCTTTCAAAGTTTATTGGATCTCAATCGCTCTTTAACTGCTGATTGTGCCCTCTCCTCAACATACTATCTGCGGCTGGTAATGTCCTTTGTTTCTCTTCTTCTCCTTAGATACAAATCTTCTTGTTACATTTTCTTTGTGAAAGTTGGTTTCCAACCATTTCCCTGCAGTGATGAGGTGGTACTCTTTCTTGCTTTAGTCGCCAAAGGTGTTTTCTACACGGTGTGTTGCTCTGTGTTATGGGTAACAATATTTTTTAGGTGCCTTCTATTCTTTTAGTTCATATTTTCTCTTATGAATAGGCAACCGTTGCTGGTAAAGATAACAAGATGGTTCTACTCTATAAGGTCACTTTTATCCCTAAACCCCCTTGCCCTTTGATTTCCATGTAATAGTAATGCTAATAGAAGTGACCACATATCTGAACAAAATATTATTTGAAATCTATTTGTTAAGGTAAAGCTTATGCTGTCGATTATGGAAATTGATTTTATTTTAGCCTGCAGCTCGCAGATGGTTCATTCATGTCCTTATTCTAGATTTGCAGTCATGTTAGATGGTAAATAGGTTGCTGCTGCTCCCATATGTTGTATTTTTGCATTGCCAATCTTTTGGCATTCAAGGGCTAGCTGCTTTGATAAAAGTTCGAATCTGTAAAAAATATCATTAATTATTAGATAATACTATTCACAACATTTCTTCGAAACTTTATGATTCTTGCCCTTAGTTTTTCCTCCTAGATTCATGTCTAAGTGAGTTGTGTTAATCCTTTTTTTTTACTTCTGATGGTTCAACTATCATACACCGTTGGACAACGGTTCCTGTTCCCTTTTTATATAAAAAAAATCTATGGGTACCTCTGTTGTATCTCTTTGAGGCTTCCTACTTTCAGTCTTCTATCTTGCTTTGTTACAACTGTTTCCAGGGGTTCTACCATCTAATACTTTGACAACTTTATATTCATGTCTGTTGTGCTTCACAGGTTTATTTCAGTAGGCTGCAGACCTTGACATCTATAACTCATTTGAAGCGAAATGTTACCTCATCTAAGAACACATTTGTCCCACACCCATCTATTACGGAAGTAAAGTTTGTGTCTCCCTGTTTGGCGTAATTGTGCTTCATTTCAGAGTATTGATTTCCTCACAACATACAAGAACTGAGTGTCCCCGACCAAACTAATATTTCTCATGATGTAGTCAGCAATGTAGAATAGTTAACAAAAATATGTTCAACACTCAGCACTATTCTTCCCTTGAATGCATATGTTGTCTTATCACAGTCCATTGGCTTTACCATTTGTAATGGCTCATCCCATATAGGGCTTCATAAAGGAATAATTTATGGTTACATAAATGCGTCAACGACGCCATACTCAAAAATGGAACATGGTGGACTCCTTTATGACACACCTGTGCTTTCATTGAGCTCAGATCGATTACCGTTTACTCTTTTTGGCTATTGCTCTCTAATCCTGATAACATAGACTCTTGATTGTTTCATACTTGCATTTTTAACACGCACGCCTAAAAGAAGAGAGTTGATAACCTTGCTCTGCTCACATGGTGTTTATTAGTTCTACTTTCCTGTTGGTGTGTGGACCTAACATTTTTGGCTGAGCCAAAAGTTATTTGCGAGATGTCTGAACTATTATTGCATATGCTAGGATTTTTTTTTAGAATATATGGTTACCATGGGCTATAAGAAATAAGAATTTTATGCTTGCTTCTGAAGAGTAAACTGATTCAGTCTTTTTTTTCCCTACCAGAGGCCAACAATAATGCACCTACACATTGTGTGATGCTATATGAATGCTTTGTCAAAAAATTTTTGCCTAAAACTGGTTCTATATTCATTTGTGCAGCTCCGTGCAATTGAATTTTGTTTGCTGGTTCAGGGTGAGTGAGATACTATTCTGCCTGTTACTAATTTGGTATAGTTTTGGATTTACTACTAATTTTGGGTTCATTTTTCAACCAGTCCTTGCAATATCTGTTGTTATGAAAGTTTTTCTCACATGCTTCTGTCCATGGGCTACTAGCCGGAGGAGTATTCGGCCCATGCCGGCCCATGCCGTGGAGATGTTTCTGCCATCTCTCGGGACGGGATACCCGCGGCAAAATCTCAGCCGCCGTAGTGATGTACTAAATTTCATTGCCATATTTGTTGCTGCCACCTGACAGAGATCTCTATTATTTTTCACCTTTATTGTTTGTCAAGTTGATGCACCTATATGCTAGATGTTTGACTAGCCCAACTTTAAGCCGGAATGAATTAGGAGAAGGCTACAGTAGACATATATTGTGTAGTTTACTGTTATTAGTATAGAAATATGAGGTAACGGGATGACCATCCTGGTTCCCGGTTCCGTGTTTATACAGTGAAGGGAAGAGCCCCCTTCGTGGCTATACATGGAGATCGTTTACAATAAAGACTTGACTTAATCTACAAGCGCTTCTAGCCTATGCATGTATGGCATCTATTCAATACTCCTGAATATTGCGCCATGTGTCATGCTTCTAACATATTCAACACACTAACATGCACCGCTAACACACACACTATTTTCAGCTACTATATTCTAACATCCTCCCTCAATCTCGGCCACTTTGGAGGTTGAGATTGTCTCTAAATTTCTTCAATTTGATTACCGGTAATGCTTTGGTGAAGCCATCGCCTAACCGATCTCCGGTTGAGATAAACCCGACTTCTAGTAATTTTTGTGCCACCCTTTCTCCGACAAAATGAAAGTCTATTTCGATATGCTTTGTTCGTGCATGAAAAATTGGATTTGCGAAAAGGTAGGTTGCACCTAGATTATCACACCATAGCCATGCTCTAGGTGGGTGCCTAACCCCAAGTTCATTCAACAACTTCGAACCCATATCATTTCTCGGTTGCATTGGCGAGTGCTTTATATTCAGCTTCGGTGCTTGATCTTGACACTTGGTTGCTTTTTAGCGATCCAAGAAATCGGGTTGTTGCCAAGGAATACAAAAAACCTCCAGTAGATCTTCGGTCATCCACGCAACCGGCCCAATCGGATCATCGAGAAAGCACTTACTAACATGGATTCAGATTTGCTAAACTTAATGCCAAGTTTGGTGGTCCCTTTGATGTACCTCGGATCCTTTTAACAGCGCTCCAATGTATAGTGGTAGGTGAATGTAAGAACGACATACCTTGTTTACTGCGAAGGATATATCTCGGCCTTGTTAGGGTTAAATATTGCAATGCTTCTACCACACTACGGTACTTAGTTGCATCTTCGCATCCAAGTTTGTTCCCATCTTCTATACTTAGTTTCTCTCGAGCTGCATAGTGGTGTATCAACGGGATGACACTTGTCCATACCAGATCGTTTTAGTACCTCTCAGTGGCATATCTCTCTTGGGTCGAAGCATACTAGTGTTTCCCTCTTGACTTCGATGCCCAAGAAATAATGAAGGTCACCTAAGTCTTTGAGTGCAAAGTCATGTTGCAGATCAACAAGCAAAGCCTTGGTAGCATCGGGAGATGAACTAGCTACTATAATATCATCAACATAAACAAGGACAAAAAGAGTGTACCGTCCCTTGTTGAAGTAGAAGAGTGATGCATCTGCCTTGGAAGGAACAAATCCAAGAGACTCAAGTTTTGCACAAATATGAGCATGCCATGCTCGAGGAGCTTGCTTTAGGCCATAAATAGCTTTTTCTAGTTTGCAAACATAGCCTGGATACTTGGAGTCAACATAGCCAGGTGGTTGATGCATATACACTTCCTCTTGAAGGACACCATGAAGAAAAGCATTTTTGACGTCCAATTGGCAAAGGGACCATCCTCTGGATAGAGCTACAACCAAAACAATACGAATTGTTGCAGCTTTGACAACCGGACTGAAAGTGTCCTCATAGTCAAGACCATAGCGTTGTCGATAACCTTTGGCCACCAAACGCGCCTTGTACCGTTCAACTTGACCATCAACTCTCCTTTTGATCTTGTACACCCATTTGCATCCAATGACATTCTTGCCACGTGGAGGTGGAACCAAATGCCAAGTATGATTATTGAGAAGAGCACGATGTTCTTCATCCATAGCCATAGACCAACGTTTATCTTGCATGGCATCATCAACAGACGATGGCTCTTCTGTCGTGGCAAGGTTACACCAGCGGACAATACCGTCAGTGCGGCGCTTAGGCTGCACAATTCCATGCTGAGAACGAGTGGCAGGACGAGGTGGTACTGGAATAGAGGGAGTCGGTGCAGACGTGCATGTAGGAGCCGCACCAAGTCCAGGAATAGACGCACCAGACTCCACGGCCAAATTTGGTTGTGCCGCCGCATGCTGCTGCGATGAAGCTGCACCAAGTCCAGGAATAGGCATTCCAAACTCCGAGGCCAAATTTTGTTGTGTCGCCGCATGCTGTTGCGACGAAGCACCACCGAGTCCAGAAATAGGCGTTCCAGACTCCATGGTCGAATCTGGTTGGGCAGTTGATGTCACGACGAAGATGGATCAGATGCGGCGGGGTCAGCGGTTGGTCCAGACAAGGCCGCATCTCCATTGGTTGGAGGAGCGCCTGACAGACTCGCATTTGCGCCTGACGTCGTCAGCGATCCGGAGAGGAAGCCGATCCCACTTGTGCATGTGCTTGTTTCACCTGCAGTCATCAATTCTCCAGTAGAATTTGGTGATGAGTTAGTAGGTAATGAAGAACTCACACAGTGATCAAGTACTTGAGTTTTCCCAAATGTGGAGGTTGGGTTGAGAAGGATATCAAGTAGAAGGGTAAGCTCTGCACGGAGTTGGGCACCCGCATTAGGATGAAGTTTGGAAAATGGAAATAGATGTTCATCAAACACCACATCACGGGAAATATAAATGCGACCAGTAGTGGGCTCAAGACATTTGAACCCTTTATGATGATTACTGTAACCAAGAAATACACATTTTTTTATCTAAACTCAAGCTTTCGAGGATTAAAAGGTCGAAGGTTGGGCCAACATGCACAACCAAAGGTGCGAAGAAACATATAGTCAGGAGCTTGTCCATGAAGACGTTCATGAGGTGTGTCGTGGTCTATGACTTTGGTGGGTAGTCGATTAATAAGAAAGACAGCTGTGATGAATGCCTCATCCCAAAATTTGAGAGGCATAGAAGCATGGGCTAAAAGAGTGAGGCCGACCTCGACAATGTGTCGATGTTTGCGTTCGGCGGCGCCATTTTGTTGATGTGCGTGAGGGCATGAAATGTGATGGGATATCCCCACACGTTTAAAGAAGGAACTAAGAGTTTGATATTCACCACCCCCACTGTTTGCATAGCACGGATTTTGCAATCAAATTGACGCTCAACAAGTTGCTGAAAATCAAGAAAGCATCGAAACACCTCAGATTTTTGACGAAGTAAATAGATCCAAGTATGTTTACTATAATCATCAATGAAACTTAAATAATATTTATTCGACCGACCGATTTGGGAGCGGGGCCCCATACATCGAAAAAAACAAGATCAAAAGGGTGTTTTGACACACTAGTTGACCTAGGGTAGGGCAACCGGTGGCTTTTTTCCTTGTTGACACGCATCACAAATACTATGTTGACTCGAATCTTGAACAAAAGGGAGCTTATGGCGGTTGAGGACACGCTGAACTACGGAGTGGATGCATGACCAAGTCGATGATGCCGGAGCGAGGTGGATGGTTTGATGGTGGCAAGCACTTCTTTATTGGATGACCGGAGTGGGTAGAGGCCACGCTCACATCTCGCCTTGGAGTAGGGTTTTCTTCGTTCCCTGCTCCTTGACCAAAAATGATCGAGGTGAAACTCAAGAAACACATCATTATCATGAGTAATGCGATTGACAGACAAGATTCTTATTTGCTTCGGGACATGAAGTATGTTACGTAGATGAAGGTTGCTATTAGGGAAACTCAAAGTACTGTGACCAATGTGATTGATCTTCATACCTGATCCGCTAGCGGTGTGTACATGGTCGTTGCTGTTGTAGCGATCGCGGATCGTAAGTTGATCTAGCTCGCTAGTGATGTGGTCCGTGGCACCAGTGTCCATGTACCAGTTGGTTTCCACGCCGTAGGAGGTTGTTGCTGCGGATGCACTCTTCTTTGGTGGGTAGCCGACATACTTGTAGCAGCGATCAGCACCATGGCCTTCCCTGCCACAAATCTGGCAGATCACACCTTCGAGAAAGGTGTTGTTGGTGAAGTTGTTGTTGTTGTTGTGGCCACCACCACGACCACCATTCCGACCGTTGTTGCGACCACGCCCGAAGCCGCCGCGACCACCACCACCACGGCCGCCACGGAATAGGAAGGACGACCACCACGACGGCCGCCCTTTTCCTCGAGAGTTGACAGAGGAGTGGGAGCCGCCATCGCGGATCTCACGGCGTTGTTCATGGCTCACGAGCTGAGCCTGGAGCTCTGGGAGAGAAATCGGGTCGGTACGGTTTGCAACCGCAGATGTAACCGACTCGAACTCCTCTCCAACACCCATGAGGATGTAGGAGACGACCTCATCGTCGTCCAGCTTCTTGCCCACCGACGCCATCTCGTCGGCCAAGCCCTTCATCTTGGTGAAGAATTCCGCCACGGTTGACGACCCCTTGGTTGCCGTGGCGAGCGCCATCCGCGTGGACATGATCCGGGCGCGGGACTAGGACGCTTGGAGCGTCTGAATTGCGGCCCACAATTCGGCCGCCGTGGTCGCGTCCGAGACCTGGGAGAAGGCGTCCTCGGAGAGGGATGTGAAGAGGTAGCTGCGGACTTGGCTGTCCTTGGCCAGCCACTTCTCATATTCCGGATTGACGGCCGGTTCCGCCTTGTTGCCCGCCGCCGCAGCGGCGGCGTCGACCTCAAGAAACTCACGAGGGGTTTGGTGGTGGGTTTGGTGAAACTCCGAGCCGAGCGCCTGTAGAGTGGCTGTGACTTGAGCAAG
Source organism: Themeda triandra (assembly GCA_018135685.1). Classification (NCBI taxonomy): domain Eukaryota; kingdom Viridiplantae; phylum Streptophyta; class Magnoliopsida; order Poales; family Poaceae; genus Themeda; species Themeda triandra. The sequence continues at coordinate 14,763 of JAENPR010001343.1, read as the reverse complement.
CCACATGTTGTAGTTGCTACGAGTTAGTTTCTTGGTCACCGGTGAGAGAAAACTAAAGAAGGAAGCGGCAGCTTCAGAGGAGGTTGCCATGAGGATCGATGTATCCGTGAGGATTTTTAGGCTCCGAATACCATATAGAAATAGGAGGTAACGGGATGACCATCCTGGTTCCCGGTTCCGTGTTTATATAGTGAAGGGAAGAGCCCCCTTCGTGGCTGTACATGGAGATCGTTTACAATAAAGACTTGACTTAATATACAAGCTCTTCTAGCCTATGCATGTATGGCGTCTATTCAATACTCCTGAATATTGCGCCATGTGTCATGCTTCTAACATATTCAACACACTAACATGCACCGCTAACACACACACTATTTTCAGCTACTATATTCTAACAATTAGCTCCTCTGAACCCAATATAGTAAGAGGTGAACCCTTTTGTGTATTCTGTGGGCTCACAGTAGCTGTTATATGTTGTATTCCTAGTGTCACGATCATTTGAGTCTGCATGACATGTAAATGTTATGAATAAAATACTGAATTACTGATTGATCATCAGTTAGCCTACAAGTTAATTGTCTTGTGAGTGGACCTATTGGTTTTGTGACAAATATTTGGATAGGATTGCTAGATTATATAGCTGGCTGTATAATTATAATCTATTCTGGTGTATATAAGGTTCCTGATGGCATGATAATTTTCTTGTGTCAGTTTTTATGTCAGGAATGACATTCCAACTCTTGGCGGTATCTTTCCTTATGGTAATTCCTGTCGGTTTAGCTGACAGGAACAACATTTTCACGGGTCATACTATAGCCATCAGGAGCTGCCGTTGGTACTTCATATATTTGTTTTGGGAACTTGATTTGATTATTACTAAAGTTCATGTGTCCATGTTGAATGACTAAGCAATAAGCATCTGAACATTGTTAGAATTGCAATCCTTTTTCTAGAAATTATTTCACCTGAGAAGCATGCATTTACTTGAACCTGTCAACATATATATTGTTATCTGACATCATAATGTTCCTGTGCAGGTTATGTTGACAAGGATGAATGACCCAGTTTAGGCAAAGTCTTCACCGACTACAAGTGAAAGATAGAGACTACATTGAAAGACAGGCTCAATCATATATGTTGTGCGACAAGAAATTGATGAAATATAGAGACTAATTATATCCCCCACCCGCCGCGTCGCCCCTCCCGCCGCACGGCGACACGGGCGGCGATTCTACCCAGCCGCCGCCGGGCTCGTTCCTCCTCCTGCCCTTCCCTCGCCGTTGCCTGAGGTCGCCGCCGGGACGCCCGCGCGGCTACCCATGAGGGCGGCGGCGGGGCTTCTTCCTCCTGGCCGGCCCGTGGCTCCTCCGTGCGGGGCGGGGGCCATGGCGGCCGACGGCGGTGGCGCCGGATCCTGGTCGCCTGGGCGCGGATCCATGGCCCCCCGGCCCGGATCCGGCGGCCTGGTGGGTGGATCCGGCCGGCGCGTCGGGTGGTGGAGGCTGGCGGCGATGGGCGAGGGGTGGCGGCGGGGCGGCCTTGGTTGGCGCTGGTGGGCTGGCTGGCCGGCTCTGGCACGGTTGCCGGGTCGGTCGGCCGGCTCGCGGCGGCTTGCCGGCTGCCCCGCGGCGGATCGTGGGGTGGTGCGGTCATCCTTGCCACCCCCCCCGCGTTGGCCGGTGGCCGCTGGCCCGGTACCAGGTTGGCCGGCGGCGGCCGGCCGGGCTTGCCGTGGCCGGCCGGCGGCCGGCCGCCGGTCGGCCGGGGCGGCCGGGCGGCTCCGGCCCTTGCGGTGGGGTGCTTGGTGGGGAGCGGTTCTTCGGCGGCGTCATGGTGGCATGGCCGGCGGCGGTTTGGGGGGTTTGCGGTGCCGTGGCGGTGCCGCCGACCACGCCGAGCTCCGTGTTAGGCCGCTCCTCCGGCGGGGTTCGTCGGCGGGCGTCGCGGGGAGCCGTCGCTCTTTTCGGGTGTGGGGGCGGCGGAGGGCTCCTCCCCTTCGCTCGCCCTCCCGCCTCCTCTTCATGGTGGCCTTTTCGTGGCGGTGGCTGGGGATGTGTCGGCGTTGGGGCGGTCTTCGTCTACACCGCCTCCCCATGCCTCCGTCCGGCGTCGTGGGCGGTCATTATGGAGACGGAGGCCACGGCGTCCGCGGGGGTGCTGGTTCGGGGCTGCGCTCTGGATCCGGCACCTTTGAGGGGTGGTGGTGCTTACGACGGGAGCTCGGCCGGTTTGCGGTGGCCGGCGGCGGCTACGGTTCCGGCGAGTAGTTGGGGGAGGTTCACGGTGGCGGAGGGCTGGTGTTCGGCGGGGGACTTGGCAGGGTGCTGACGCAGCTTTGCGGCTGCTCGCGTGGCCGGCGCGTCTACTCTGGTGAGACTTCTTCTAATGGCTGGCAGCGAGGTCGTGGCGGCTGGTGGGGACCCGTGTTCTCGCCCGAGTCGGTGCTAGGATTTGGGCGAAGGCCTGGCGACGGCGACACTTGCGAGTGTCGTTTCCCCAGTTGAGGGCGTCGCATCCCTAGCACATTCCATGGGCGAGAACCCGGTCTGCGCTTGACGGACGACGGCGGCGCTTGGGCGTCGTAACCTTCTTGAAGGCGTCGTTGTGGAATTCGACGCGCGGGATGTTTTTGGGCGGTGCTACTTCGTCGTCTTCGTCAATGTGTTCATGGTTGGTGCCAGTGGCGGTTTAGGCTTAGTTTTGTTTGAGTTGTTTAGTCTTTTAGGTTTTGTTGCTTTCTCTTGAGTTGGCGTCGGTGGTGGAGCTCTAGTGGTTTTTCGGTGGACGCTCGTGTCGATGACCCAATCCGACCGAGTGCTAAGTGGTTTAGAGGCTTGATGTCGATGTCCCAATCCGACCGCTGGCGCGGAGCCGAGTTGAGTTGAGTTGGCGCTACGAGTGGCGCGAGTTGAGTTGTAACTTGGTACCTATGTGTGCTTTAGAGTAGAGGTACCCTTCGATTTGTATGGTTTTTACCCGGTTTCCAGTCAAAAACTGGGCTTTGGCACTTTGCCTTTTATTTTTCTCGCCTAATAGAAATCCCGGCAAAGCTTTTGCCGGCCCTTCTAAAAAAGAGACTAATTATTTGCCAAGACATGCTGAATCCTAGGATGCAGATTAAGTTTCTTTATATATAGACTATTCCCCTTCTACGGGAAATTATTTGCCAAGACAGGCTGAATCCTAGGATGCAGATTAAATTTCTTTATATATAGTAGACTATTCCCCTTCTATGGGAAAGTCAATGGTTTGAATGTCACTACGGGCATCAGTTGTAGACCATTGGGCATAGGCATACATGTTCCATCACTATAATTTAAACCAGTTAATGGTCTCGTTGTGAATCTGACTTTACTCATGAATTTGCTATGCTTTGCCCCATGTTCAGGGGTTGTGAGCGAGCATGCATATGCAAGTCCAGAGTTTGATAAGTGATGGTATTAAATAAGCAACGGATGAATATGGACGTGCCTAAGCAGTAGGATTTTTTTTTAAGGCAACAGTAGGATTATTGTAATATTCCTTAAACTCTCACAGAGTATATTCCTTAAATACTAGTATACAAATGATAGAGATCGACAAATCACGCACATGCTCATGTGTGCAATGCCATCGTGATGCGCATGGGCGCTGAACTGAAAATTGAAATATGGGAGGCTGTAGCTTAAGTGACAGTACAGTACATTCTTGCATGTGTTGCAAGCCATTGTACTATAGGGCATAGCCATAGATGTTCCATCACTATGATTTGAACCAGTTAATGGTCTCATTGTGAGTATGACTTTATTCATGAATCTGATCGTTTGAATTGAGCGTCGTATGCTGCCTCTTGCGTTTGATGTGTCTCCGCGTTCGACACCTTGAAGATTCAACACCAAGAGCTCCAGCTGTGTTGGCCTGTGTCCGATGTTGTGCGTTGGATGGAGTTGCCCATCGTCTGACGCCACATGTTGACACCTGAGAAGTTGCTCCTCAGCCTGACCGTCAAACTCTAAAGATCTCTATCCGACGCTGAAGAAATGTGCACTCCTTTTCATCTTTTCTTCAATCCAAACTTCACCTCATTGTCTTGTGTGCCAACACCAAAGTGTGTGCATCACTTGTGCACGTGTTGCATTTTCAAACCACTTTTCAAGGCAATTGGTTAGTGCACTAGACTCTAAATGCATATGCTCATGAATATGAATCTAGTAAAGGATAACAATTCCACCAAGGATAGCCCATTTCCCGACAAGAATGAGTTTCACATGAACATCAATCGGATTTATAATAGCAGCAATGCGTTCTTCATTTATGGAATTACAAACTACACAACTGCTAACAAACTATAGGGAATATATACACCAATGACCAATACAATTGCCAAATAACTTTCCGACTATGTATGTACACCGGAAATTGGGCATAGTTACGTAATCTGGTATGGTGGAACAGCTATAATAATGGTTTAAGTCTGCTTCACCTATGGTTCAAGAACTAGGACCCCCTGAGGACCGTAGTGTAATGGAAGATCGGTGTGGTGGAGCGGCTGTAATATTTCGCCTCACCTATGTTTTTTAAGCGCTAAAACCGTTGTGGATAGAGCTCCAGGGGTTGGAAGGAATGCTGGTGCAAGCCTGAGCGGCGACCTTCGACACTGCTTCAGGAAGGATGCCAGCGTTGCAGATGTTTGCGAAGGACCGCATGTGCTTCATTCCGTACTGCGCCAACGACCCACATTGTGCCTCAAAAGTACGAACCTGAAGCAAATGCAAAGGTTGGTTAGGCATGCAAAAAATGCAAGAACAAGAGTATTTTTCATTCATTAGCTGCAAGCATAGTCAATAGAGGCTTACCATGGACTTGAGACAACTCCAATCATCAACCAGAGGTTCACCAGCTGCACGGACGGCTTTCAGAACCCTTGGACCGTCCTCAGAACCAAAGAGAAGGCTTCCAATGAGCTCAACACTGTTGTCAACATGAGAGCGGTGGGCCATCACTTCAAGCAAATCCTTCCGAGCTTCATTTTTCTTAGATGAACCATCAGCCAATTTCCGGTACTTCATGAGAGATAAAGAAGACAATCAGTTGGTTTGTTCATCGAAATGAATGCATAAATTGTTGAAAAGAAATTAATGAGGTAAAGAGATCTTCTGAAAATAATCAAGATAACTAGCTTTCTCAAGATTTACAAACCTTCTGCCAGAAGTAGACAAGATCAGCATCACGCTGATTAACTGCTTTTGAAAATGATGGCAATGAGTTATCTTCTACAAACGTGTTGCCATCGTTAGCAGGGTTTGTGCCAATGTACGAAAACACTTTCTGAACATTCAACTCCAATGAGCCATATTGCATCACATGGGAACCATAGCTGAATGTATCCTGAACCGCTGTCCTATCCTTGACCTGTTCAACCAATAAATTACACTGATTAGGCATAGTGAAGCAGCGCTGGAAGGTAATGCTTAATAAATTCGAGTTCAAAACACTCACCAACTTGTACTGCTGCTTGAGAGATTCAGTTCGTAGATTGTGGAAATCACTGTCAACATTGAAAATTTCAAATAAGCACTAAATGAGGAAAAGTGTTATCTTTCTTCAAAGTTTAAACACAGGAACTAAGAAATAAATAAGATTATACGCACAGCTGATCCACCCAGATATTTATATGTATTATAAAAAACAGAGCACTACAAAAGAATAAATGAGTCTAGTTCTATGGTTATCAGAGTTGCAGCATACACAAGGGCTAGAGGCTAACTGGTTACATCAATAGTTTATTTGTTTGTTTTTTTGGCATAGTTTGAGGTTGAGCAGTACTGCTTCAGCAACAGAACGTGGTCTTCTGTAACACCTGGTCCATCTCTCATAGTGTACAGTGTGAGCATAGGAAGGGCAGCACAATAGCTGGTGAAGACTCATTTTACTAGTATTTCATTTCTTATCCCATTAAGGAAACTGCGCAAATTGAAATGTTCAGTTCATTATTTTTTAAATAAGTTAAGTACAGAGCACATGGTCCAAAACAACTGCTGCGAGCATCATATGATGGGGAAAATCAATAAATTTCTTGGCAAGCATGTGCACCTAAAAGTAAGTAACACATGCATATCCTTCAGCATCTGACTTTAATTAACAAAGACAAGGTAGTCAAGTAATCAGGTACCAGTACCATACTAATTGGTTATTAATCATTCCCGGATAACAAATCCGTACGGTACTATGTTAATTTATTGGTTTATCAACTACTTTGTTAACTAACTGGTGTGAATCAAACCAAAACAAACAACTGCATGTGAATTAGTTTGACAGGATCTGGACATCATTTCACAGTACCGAAATGCAATAAGAAAGACATGAAAATCCGTGTACCTGTCTTCCATCCAAGAAACACTATACAGGTCTCCCAAGCAAGTGTCATACTCCGGTGGAGGGCTTGGGTACTCGCCAGGGCAGTACGTCCCCCAGCTGCTCTCCTCTGCATTTGACGCGGTGGTCGCATACACATTGATGTCCTCCGGCAGGAGGCCCTCAAAGATGCTCCCAGATTCGCATGCTTCAAGGTAAAAAGACCTACAAAAGGTGAAAGAATACGCATATACCTCAAGCCATTGCTTTACATATCACAACTCTGCAGAGCAGAACTGAACAAACAACTAATGATACCAGGCTTTTGTAGGTCCCAGCAGCATGCTTCTTCTTCAGGACATCTACGAGGTCATCACCGTAGAGATACGGATACGTAGGCATTCCTGAATTTTTTTTCAGAGTAAGTAAATAGCTGTGCCTATTTTGGTTTTACATGCATGTATGCACTGATATTTTGTCTAATGAAACAACTAATCTGAATTAAATCAATTATGATTAGTTGCGAGTACTGACCAAGGACACCAGGACCGCCATGGTCACTGTAGAAAACAAAGATATGATCATTGGGGCCACTGTCCACAACCTTGCCGCTCCCGCCTATCAGAGCAGTTTTGTTGCCAAGCAGAACAGCGAAGAAATTGTTGACGTTGACCTCTCGCCCCGTGTAATCCTGCAGTGGGGAATAGAATAATTTAAGCGAAATGGATGGAAAATTGAGACTATCAGTATTATGAAGATGTTGACATTAGTATATGCAAATTTCAATTGTAATTAGGTTCCCCAGGCTTTTTTTGTTACAAATTGCGGTGGACTAATCCAGTTTTGTCGTTCACAACAAATAGGTCAAAGACGTCAGGCCGACGTGAATTTAGCCACTCTGTCATTCTCACTATAGTACTTGGTGCTATTGATATTTTCGAGGTTAAATACATTAATTATAATACTGTCACGATGTAACTTTTCTTTTCACAACCGCTCCACTTAGTAGTAATAAGTTAATCTTTGAACATGTCAAACTAGTGTAAACTTTACTCAAAGGAATAAAAAATATTGATTACCTTTGGAACCCCAGCATAGACATCGCCGCCCTGGGGATGGTTGATGATGACACCGGGCCTTGGATTCTCCGAGTTGTGCGCGATGTCATCGTACATGAAGACAATGATGTTCTCATCCTTGAGTCCTCCCTGCTTCATGATCTGGTACGCATGGCAGATGTCCGCCTGCAAGTTCCAATCCCAAAAAGAGCTTGTCTTAGCTTCCAACAAAAGATACTGTTAACCTTTCTTAGGACTGATTACGGTTCATGCCTGATTCCTCTAATCACAATATTCGAGGTAATATAGAAGGGTAAAAATCATACTAGGCTAGTAGTAGTAACTTGGAACACAAGCATAAGCCAGATGAATGATGCCCACACAATCAGACATCCAGAACAGTATTTTGATTCCATTTAATATGTGAATAATTAAATTCTCATGTTTCTAGGCATGCAGGTAGAAAATATCAGCACTGTATATTTGGCGTTATCAGTGGTTGCTGATGCCGGCGCCTGGCCGGCTCCTCGCTACACTAGGCCCCCAAAAGTCAAGAGAAGTTCCACCACCTACCTGGCTACCTGACCCTCCAGCCTCCTATATCTCAGAGAAAATGGTACTAAGCCAGAACAAGAGAGCCGAATCCAGTTCATACCGCCGGCGAATGATGTGGACCGAAACGGCAAAAATCTTCCTAGTATACTACTAATATCGGGCGGTGCAGGTGGGATGGACAAAACTTTAATTGCTTTCTTAAAGTCGCCCGAATGGGCAGCGGAAAATAATATTTGTAGCGGAGCTATAATTGAGGATGAATCAGCTGTCATATTCAAATCGTACTCCTGCCCCGAATCAGGTTCTAAGGTTGCAGAATAGATGATTTCGAAAGGCAAAACCGTCACGATGGAAATCAAATCAAAATTGCGCGAACTAACGGGACGGAATCGAGTGAGCAGCGAAGCCGACGACGACGCAGCATGGGCGAGGGCCTGTTTCGATAGGTCTCCGGAGAGACGGAGACGGAGAGGGAGCGGAACGGGGCGCGTGTGTACCTGGTGGCGGTAGTTGTAGTAGCCGCTGGAGCCGGCGACGAGCACGGCCCACCGGGTCCCGACGGCGTCGTCGTCCGTTTCGTCCTCTGCCGCCGCCGCCGCGTCGCGCTCGGACGGCAGGCGGATGGTCGGCTCGAGTCCTGGGCGCGCCCACGCGGAACAGAGGCACGCGGAGAGTAGCAGCAGCGCGAGGCGGAGGCAGGCGGCCGCCATTGTTGCGTGGGAGGGAAGGAGGCGAGAGTGGAACTGGGAGTCAGTTGAGAAGAAGAAGGGGGTTTTGGCTGGGGTCCGGGAGGAAAGGCTCCAACGTCTCCTTTTATCGTGCGCCGTAGAGTTCGCCCCGGGCCCACCAGGTGGGGCCCGGCGGGAGGTGACATTTTTTCGTATTTGTTGCGGACACTGCAAATGTACCCCTTGTTTTAGGGGGCTCTCTATCTACGAATTGGATCCCATACATACATTTGGAGGATTTGTTTATGTGCTCATGGCCATGGGTATCGTGTGTCTCATCACCAATGACGATAGCTCTTTCTATTTTTTTTTTCGAGAGAAAGAGTGCACTCATTCGTCAACAGAGTGATTACATTCTAATTTCAGAAGCTGTCACTGATACAAAAGGGAAGTTTTCTCTTCAGACCGCACCATGCAAAAAGAACATCTTGCTAATTGAGCTCTCTCAATTTTACTTTCTATTTTGGTTGATAAAGTGTACAACCAAAATTTATGTTGTTTCGTTCGGGTAGACGTCATAGCCTCAAGATAGTCATCTTGTGATAGTTTCATCCTCTTCAACTTCACGCGACCAACAGGGCCGAGACGATGAGTTCTTCTCTGTTTTAATGAAAACGCGTCGATGGGTTGGGCGTGATCGTGAAAAAAGGTCGAGACGACTATGGGCTAAGTAGCAGATCGCTCGGGAAAAGAATACATGTGACTTGGAGTCTGTAGCTTTACATGGAAATGAGTGTAGCTTTACGCGGAAATGAGAAGTTTTTTTCTAATAAAGTGGTTTTAGGAGTTGTTGGTTTTTTTATTTTTATCCTAAAAATCATGAGTTTGGAAGGATTATTAGGTATTGTTAGAGATGCTCTTACCTTATTTATTTTTGGCGGCTATTATTTGTTCTAGACCTAAATCATGAATCGGGAAGGATTATTATTAGGTACTGTTGGAGGCACCTAATAATGAAATAAAATCACTAGTCCTACCACCAGAGTCCCCTGAATGATGATGGTAGGGAGTACTAGCGACGAGGTGAGCTGTGTGCCATCTGAACCTCTGATTGCCCAACTACTAGATACTGGTACTGGTGGGTTTGTTCGTCCTAGATTTGTCGTCCGTCTCCGTTGTTGGCTCCACCACCATTCCACGGCCGGCCGTGTGTTGTCACTTGTGTCCCTGCGCCTGCCTACCCGCCCTACCCTACGCCGGACGGACGGCCGGCCGGCTGGCCGGGCCTCTCTCTCTGCTCCCTGGACCGGCGAGGACCACCGGCGGTCCAGCCGCCGCTGCTCAACACATCGGCGGCCACCAGCTGGTGCTCGATATTTCCGCTCGCAACAGCTGTCCCTCTTCCACCAAGGATTTATTTTTGGCCACCCGGCACCCGACACCATACGGACTGGTTTTTGAGATTTTTCTTGCGCGCCTACCCTGTTCGATTCGATAATAGAAGTCGGCTGTCTTGGTTTCTTGTGGACGTGTCATGGACACGTCGTGGTTCGACGCCGTAAAATCATTTCGTCGTAGTGGATCAATCGACAGTGGCCGTCTGTGACCTGATCTTTTAATTACGTGTTTTGTGTTATAAAATACTGGTCAAACGATGTATAGTACGGTACTGTAGCATGTCATGCAAATGCGATTAGTTTAGGGGAAAAAATAGATTGGAGAGTTAAGGACGTTTCGTGTGTACATACGTGCACGCTTTCTGGATACTCACTCATAAAAGAATCGGAAAGGTACACCGTCGTACTTCACTCTTTTCTTTTCTTTTTTTTTTTGCGAATAGTACTTCACTAGCGTAGAAAAACGTCTTCTAGCGTGGAAAAACGTCATCGCACGCTATACCTTTTAAGAACTAACCTTGGAGAAATACACTTCTTTTTTTGTTGGCATTCTACGCCGTGAAGAATTCACTCTTTTCAGAATGAACATTTAATACTAGCGCGGAGGAGAGCAACTCTAATTTTTTTTTTTTGAAATACTATACTTGCACTACGTATTGTTGTTCCATATCACAAAACACACTTTTAATTTAAAATCCTAAATATATAGAGTCAATCTTGCAAAGAGCAACTGGCATAAATGCCATGTGGGACTCATTAACCATCAAACATGAACTACTCCCTCCATTCCAAATGCAAGGCCATGTTTGAAATGTAGAGATTTTTATTTATTCCCGCGTTTTTTCATCAAATTAAACTGATTTTGTGATATTTTTATGCAATTTTTTAAAAACAATTTTGTTTCAAATAGATTGTACCTTAAGTGTTTTGGTTTTGTACTTAGTTAGGATTTTGATACTTTAATCAAAATAATAGAAAATATACAATATTAATACATATATTTTCAAGGTGTGGTGCAGAAAATATATTTACTGGCGTTATTTTCATATTTATACTGGCTTTTATCTACCGTCAATGTAAAAGGTCACTAAAAATCAGTAAACTTCTATTGGTGCTTTTACCAGTGCAAAAGACTAGGAACCCACTATAATTTTGAAATTAACGATGGTTTTCTTAAGTGAAAACATCACGGTAACATTTGATAAGAAATACGCACATATGCAGTTATCTGGAATCAAACTCAGAACCTTAGGCCTCGCGTGTCACAACTCTTATCATTGCACCTTAAAGTCACTTATGACCCAACAACATAAATATTCCTTTAGTATTCACTCTACCATATTTTAAAATGGAGAGTGAATCCCTCAACAGATCTAAATGAAAAAAAAAATTAACCACAAAGTTTTAGATCTCATCAAGATCTAAAACTTCGCTTTTGATCATTTTTTCCATCCATTAAATCATTACCCTTAAAACATAATTCTTGAGCCTTAAATGCAAATAAAAAAATAGCAACTACATAGTTGTATATCTTTTGGCGAGCTACAACTTTTGTTCAGACCATTTCTCCATCCAAGAATTTTGAAAGTTTATAAAGAATTAAAATTATTTGCAGTGGTGTTAGTTTAAGAAAATCTCTAGCTGATGGTAGACTTAAGAAAACGGCCAGTAAAAATCTAAAGGTCCATAGGCATTGGGCCCCTAATTACATTTATGCTTGCGTCTATACATTATGAAGCATTAGTGAAAAAAGATCACAATGGTCAACAAAAGTCGTTTTTTGTACTAGTGTTCATAAAACTAATTTGATGTTGCAAGTCATCTTGATTCTATCGTAGGCGTACTTACTACCTAGCTACACAATGCTATCATGCATGTCTTTCATGTTGACACACAAGAGTACAATGTGTTAATTATTTTTTCATTGTGCAGTATATTTACGCATGGGCTAGCTAGTTGACTAGTTCGATGGAAAGGAGCAATCAAACTTTTTGGCTCATAATACAACACCGCAAGGCCCCCTCTTGTATATGAACTATAGATGTGTCAATGTGTGTGAAACTTCAGAAAAGGTGATAGGTCTCTATAGTATAGTGCCTATCAAAACATCAAACTTATTACGAGAGGACGATGTACTTTCAAATGTCGGTGTGGAATGAAGAAATAAAACTCAAATTTCTTGACGAGAGGCATCTGAAAGTGAGCCAATAATTTGCAAATAATATATATGCACGTTTAGCACTTACCTTTAATCTTTATTGCTCATCAGGCATCAGCGATGGATCAAATCAAATCTTTGATCGATAATAATGCGTACACAACCTCTCCAAGAAAGCAATTAGTCCACATGCATCACCCAAAAAGGGAAGAAAAACCACATGCATGTGCCTCAACTAATCTTGAACAAATAGAAAAGACAATGTACTCTTTGTAGTACACTAATCTTGCGAGGTGCATCAGAGCAACGTGCACATTGTATTTGATGTGAGAAAACAATATAGAGCAGAAAATTATATATATAATAAGCCATCGTAATATAACTACCAATTCATACAGTATATAGTACTACGGTATAGTACAACCAAAACACAGAGATTCGTGATCATTTTGCCAACGCCGTTGGTTGCACATGGACTGCACTCCTAATAACTCGTTTTAAGCCACGGTTCAGGTGCCTGGCACAGCCTAGAACTAGAACTAGAAGCGGGACCGTGGAATCTCTAGGCGCCAATAGCCAGTGCCACGTGGCTCACGGAGGGCCGGTAGTTTTAGTCTCTGATGACGGGACAGCGAGTCGGCCAGGTGTCCAGTAATCCAGGCTTTGTTTAATTCCTCTCAAAACTCTATTTTTTTTTTACTTTTCTCAAGTAAATACCCAGATTTTTAGCATTATATGGAGTATTAAATATGGATAAACGTACTAATTATACCATTTGTTTAAACCTTATTAATTAATGATTGAAATATAATTCTGCATCTGAATGAAAGTGTTACGGTGTTAGAATTAAAAAAAATAGCCATCTAAACAAGGCCTAATTCCAATGGACACCAGACGGTTGTGCAGATACGGAGTATTTGCTCACCGATCTGTCCTCTGGTGTTCCTAATCGGCGTACAATTCCCGCAGTACTGTTCGCAGCAGCTGGTCGGTGGGCCCAGATCTGCACCTGCCGGCGGCAGCGGCCGTCACAAGACACCCCACGCCGGCACGCCCTACCCTACGGGCTACAGACACAGCCACGGGCGCCGGAATAGCTGTTTCCTTTGGAGCATCGCTTTCCAATTTCCACGGGGCCCGCCTCTCAGTTAAACGTCATACGTTATAGATTAAACGTCATACGTTTATAGGGATACCGAGCCAGTTTAGTTGGCTCGTTATACAAACGAGATAGAAGGCTAGTTTGGCTTGCTTGTTAGCGAGCTTGAGCTAGCTTGTTTAACTTCGCGAATGAAAACACAAAATATGTATAGAGATTATAATTACAAATCAACAACAAATGTGGCATGTGCATATTTAAAATAAATTAAAAAATACATATGAATTTTACAATGGAAAATATAAATGCGTTATCATCTATTTATGTTCCATTATTATGGTGAACGATTAAAATTTCATACAATATTTGTTATTTGTCTTGGCTCGTTATGAGTCGTGGTAGAAGCAGAGCTGACTCGTTATGAAATGAGTTGGCTCGTTATCAAACAAGCTGGCTCATTATAAAACGTGGCTCGAATTGAGTCAATAATGAGCGAGTCAAGCTGAGTTATAAGCTTTTTGGCTAGACTTGACCCGCTACATCATCACTGGAATCCTCATCAACGGCACCTTACCGGTTGGGACAAGCGGCGACATGCGCTTCAACTAATCTTGAACAAATAGAAAAGACAATGTACTTTTGGTAGTACACTAATCTTGCGAGGTGCAGCAGAGCAACGCGACGTGTATTTGATCTGAGAAAAATAGTATAGAGCAGTATATAAGCCGTAGTAATATAACCACTAGTATAGCCGCTGGTTTTGATTTGAGTAGTTGTCCTAGCTTGTCCCAATTCCAAACACAAGTGGTGATCATGTTGCCAATGCCAACACCGTTGGTTGCTCCTACTAACTCTTTTTTGAAGCTTAACGGTTCAGGGTTCAGGTGCCTGGGACAGCATAGTTGGGGCGTGGAATCTCTAGGCGCCAATAGCCCAACGAACACTGCCACGTGGCTCACGGAGGGCCGCTAGTTGGTCTCTGATGACGGGAGTCGGCGACCGTACATCATCATCAGTGATCCGAATCCGACAGGGCAACCAGTTCACCAAACGGCCACCGCAGATATTTTTTCGGCGAGTCGGAGGCTGTTCTGTGCGCAGCAGCTGGCTGGTGGGCCCAGATCCGCATCTGCCGGCGCAAGGCACCCCTCGCCCTACGAGCTAGTACAGCCTACTACAGGCACAGCCAAGGACCTGGGAATCGCGGTCAGGAGGCTTGGAGCGTCGCTTCCACGGGGCCCGCCTCCCAGTTGAATCGTCATCGCTACATCATCGTCACCGGAATCCGTATCAACAGCTTACCGGTTGGGACAATGGCGACACTTTCAGCAGCACAAAAGATTCGACAATTCTGCCTCTTATATTCGTAGTCACTACTCGCCCAAAGAGGAAAATTGTATAAATATAAGGGCATATTTGGATCTAGTAACACTAGTAATTAGCAATTAAAATTAGCAAGTGATAATCTAAATAGATTTGCTAATACATCTACTAG
>JAENPR010001066.1:155000-222591 GCA_018135685.1 Themeda triandra | reverse complement strand
CGTGAGAGTGCTTTATTCCATGATGATGACGCCGCCGCCGCCGTCTCGACGCCGCCACGGACATAAAACCCTAAACCTACCGGGGCCCCGACCTCCAACCGAGGAGAAGCCCATAGTCTTCCCCACCTCGCGCGGACCGAGAAGGCCACCGGAGGCGGAGAAGACCGCCGGCTCCCTCGGCGGAGGGCGGAGACCCGAATCGCCTCAACTTCGCCCTGTAGATGGGGAGAAGAGGAGAGGACCGAGGCTAGGGAGCCTGTGTATTTTTACACTGGTAGTTCTCAAATTTAAGCCAGGAACGTCACCATTTTCACTGTGGCCTTTGAGACTGTCGGTTTAGAAAAACACCAAGGAAATCGGAAAAGGTGCCACCGCTAGTAAAAACCATTTTCTGTACTATAATGGTATTGATTCATACACCCATGTCCCCATGCAGCTTTGGACGGAACATAGATTGCTAAAAAGCAGGACTATAATAATAAGTGGTACAATAACAACCACGAACATGCAAGACAAAAAAAAAAGGTTGAAGCTGGAAATGCACGATTAGATTCCATGGTTCGTGACAGTTTGAACTATTCAAATGTTGAGCACACCCCAGATGGGTGACCCAAAGGCATAAAACTATGAATATAGGGAAGAAAAATCATATGGAGCAATTGGTAAGCCTAGTCCATCACAATTGGATAAGACCATGCATATTATGAGTATACCTTAATTAGGTTAGTGGCTAGGATTTAACAATGGAATATTATAGTATTTTTTATATTTTATTCCGTAGCGCTAAGGGTTGTTTGGGCCACATTTTGCATTATTACAAATCTAGATTATATATGAATCGGATTGTTATAATATGGATTACTTGGATCTCTGTTATAGGCACTGGATTATTGTCTATTAACCTATAATCTCCTATTAGTAGGTTAGAGATAAATCATAAGATTACAATGCTATTGGTTGGAATATTCCAACATATTATTTTATCTGATTACTATATACACTACTGCAAACGCCGTCTTTGCCGATCGGCGGTCGCACGAAAGCGAAATGACAAACCTCTTTGCCGCTTTTCACGTGTGAGACGGCAAAGAAAGGCGGCAAAGGTAGGCGGCTCGGCAAAGACCTTCTTTGCCGATCGCCACGTGTCGGCAGGTGGCAAAGGCCTTTGCCGACCGCCTACTTGGCAGGCGGCAAAGGAAACGCGCCGACCGTCAACAGGCGCCCCTTCTCTTCTCTTCTTCCCCTTCCTCCTCTTTCTCTTCTCTTCTTCCACATGTGGAGAGGTCTGGGTTTTGAACATCCGACGTCGCAACTTGCTCCAAACTTTTTCAAATTTTAATCATAGCCTGCACATGCGATAACACGACACCTCGACAAGTTTCGTGATTTTCCGACTCCGTTTGGATTTTATATAATTAAAAGCACGTCTAACACGTGGGGAAAGTCCTTCCGTGGACAAGGACTTCAAACTTTGGATGAGCTTCTGCACACGGCCTCAAAATACACTCTCCAACATGAATATCATTTTTCGAATGGCTACGTTCCGATATTTCATGCACTGGCAGCTCAAACTTGAATTATGGCGGGAAAATGCAAGGAAACAAAATAAATCAACGGAATATAGCAAAGCTATTCAGAAAATCACGAAACTTCTCGAGGTATCATGTTATCACATGTGGAGGCTAGGAAAATTTTTGATGAAGTTTGAAGCTAGTGGCCACGTAAAATGTACAACACTCAGACTTGTAACAAAAAAAAAATAAAAAAACTAATAAAAAAAATCTTTGCCGACTGCCTCACGGCGTGGCAGTCGGCAAAGAAGACGGCGCTGGCAGGCCGCCAACGGCATGCTGTTAGTTTTGCCGATCGCTTGGCCTGGCAATCGGCAAAGACCTCTTTGCCGATCGCGGCCTGCAGGTCGGGCCGATTTGGGCCGGGCGTCGGCAAAGGAACCTTTGCCGATCGCTTACCTTTTGTCCTACCGCCAGCCAGAGGCGATCGGCAAAGGGTGCCCTTTGCCGACTGCCTACCTTTGCCGACGCCATGTCCAAGGGAGGCGGTAACACGTCTTTGCCCGGCGCTCGTCTTGGCAGTCGGCAAAACTCCTCGGCAGTCGGCAAAGACGGGTTTTCCCGTAGTGATATGTTCCAAAAATATGTCCCAAACAGATCCTAAGTTTACCCCCAATCAAAATTTGTTTTGTCAAAAATTATGTGGCTTTGCATGGTTTCCGTGATGTTTGGTTGTTCGTTTGTCCAATTTACGTCCAAACAAGTGCTTACCAAGGTTTTAGTAACAAGAATGCAAAGAAAAATTTCCAGTAGGGGTAAACCCTCCTGTTGCTTCAAAAAAAAAAAAGAATGCAAAGAAAAAGAAACTCCCCTGAGTATGGTTTCAGAAGCGATATCACACAAGAAAATTATACTAAAAAGAAAAATATGGGGAACGTGATCTGAACCCAAGAGCGAGAGCAAGAAATAGGTTTGATAGCTCTCACAACAGGATGAATTTCAATCAGAAAAACCACAAACGAAACCTTGGATACTTTAGCAGGTGTGCTTCTCTTGTTATGTCATATATTGTCGTCTGCTCGATCGTTTCATGTCACTATGTATATGCGTGCGATATTTTGTCAGCAAGAAATTCTAATTTCTATCGAGGCAACTCGATCAAACTCTAGCTTACAGTTTAATAGGCCACATATTAGTGTACTTAAGATGAAGTATCAGAACCTTACTACCCGGCCATCAACCTTAAACTGAAGGGTCGAGGACGCGGCCAACAAGGATGATAGCATGAGACACCTCCTCGATCACAAAGAACACAAACGGGTGGTCAGCAACGAAATCCACCTTCACCGGCTGATCCATCACCGCACTTGCCCCACAGCGCATGTAGCTGGCGGTGGCACCAACGGCAACGGTGCCTCCCTCGTTCACCTCGAGCACCGCCTTATGGCAGACGTCGGCAACGTACAGCAGCCACTACTGCAAACGCCGTCTTTGCCGACTGCCGAAGGCAATCGGCTAAAGGCCGAGCGATCGGCAAACCTCTTTGCCGCCACTTTTCACGTGCTGCCCGATCGGCAAAGAGCGAGCGGCAAAGGCTGAGGGCGGCAAAGGCCTTCTTTGCCCGACCGCCACGTGTCGGCGAGGGCGGCAAATGTCTTTGCCGACCGCCTACTTGGCGACGGCAAAGGAAACGCGCCGACCGTCAACGACGTCGGCGTTTCCTTTGCTTAGACCCTGAGTTGGCGCGACAAAGGGCTTTTTCTTCCGACTTGTGGCGTCGGCAAAGATTTTTTTTTTTTTTTTTGCCATTTTGACAGGCCATATCCGGCATAAAGAAGGCAGTCGGCAAAGCCCTTTGCCGACGCCCTTTCTGGCGTCGGCAAGGCGGGAAAATTTGCGCATGAAACCCGGCTTTGCCGACCCGGGGGCAGTCGGCATAGCTGGGTAACCGCTTTTTTTGTGGTTTTTGCCGCATTGCCTCACGTATCGCACTCTCCAAAGCACATATATGAATATACAACGAAAATACACATAGATATCGCACAAATCCACCTTTATATCACGAAATCCACATATATGTCTCATAAATCCACACATAATCCATAACCACGTCGATCATCCATCTAGTACTCAAACGAATCCACACAAAATAGCAAAGTGGCATCCATGCACCAACCGCCAACCTAACATGAAGTCACGGAGCCACTCACTCACTCGCCTCGGTACCCGGCCGTCTCCACCCGAGCCGTGGTGGTGTGAGGAGCTCCCTGTCGGCCACGTAGCCCACCCGCTCGGTCCGGCTGTGTCGCGCCATACCCCCACGCATCGAGGCGTGGTGAAACGCCCCGGACTCGGACTTGGGTGGTGTGGAGAATGTCCATCTCGCCGGAGTCGGGTTCGAACCCGCCGACCGCAATGTACCAAGAAGCGATCTCATTAGTACCTAAGGGATGGCCGCACAAGAGAAATCAATGCGAGGCCGCTAGAAACTCACCGGGGTCCGTACGAGGTGCGAGTGGAGGGAGTGCGGGGAGAACAACCGCGGCGGTTGAGGGATGCTCACTTGCGGCGGCGGTGGTCGTAGTTCGGGATGTCCATGCTCGCAAGTAGCCGGAAAACGACTTGGTGAACTCGGACCATTGTCTTTGCTGGGGCTGCCGCGCAAAGTTGCAATCACTTGCCGATGGGCCTCCCGCTGCTCCGCCGCCTGCTGCGATGGGCCGCTCGCATGGCCGCCTCTCTCTCCTCTGCGGCCACCCTGTCGGCCTCACGTTGCCTCGTATCTCTTCCCATTGGGCTGCAAGCAATCCACAAGCGATGCTTAGACAATGCATATAAGGCTTCGGCAACATATGTGAAATCAATGAACGACGAATAGTTACCCGAACCGACGCCATCATCTCGTGTGGAGCTTGCCCGTCGAGGTTGTATGGGGACGGCGGAGGAGGAACTGCGGGGGTGGCCTTACGAACCTCACGAAGGAGGGGACGGCCGGGTCGATGACGGCGTGGGCAATGAGGTAGCGGCCGTGCGCTTCCCTCCTCCCCGCCTCATGAGCGTGTCCGTATCCGGGGCGCGGTCGAAGGGTCGTAGGTGTCACCATGGCGCGCGCGAACCGCCCGGTGTACTGGACCAGGTTTTCGGCGATGTTCGAGTTGGTGATCGCCTCGGTCCCCCGCGCCGGGTCATAGACGTTCTCCGGATCTGTCGCCCTGCCCTGGTGAGCCAGCCAGAAGCCCGTGAACTCGTTGATGACCTGGCCATCATGCGAATCGCTCTGCGAGGAAAACACAAGGACGATTACACGTAATGAGAATGAATGACTCGGTAAATGAATAAACAAACAAATTAATGCGAATGGTACCCATGCGTCCATGAACCCTCCGAGGCTGCGGCTCCCCTGGTGGTGTGACGGCCCCGCCTTCGACTTGGCATATCCGGATTTCTTCCTGCGCTCCTCGTACGCCGCCGGCGTTCTCCACCCGGCCACAATCGCCTCCCGCCGGTCCACGTGCGATTTGCACCAATCAGAGGAAGCGCATTACAACGTGCATTTAGGTAAGTAACAAGATGAATCAAAATGGAATCGAATTATTGTTTCCTACTTACGAGCGGTAGTGCTCATAGGGCATGTCGGTTTTCGGGCGATCGCATCATCTGTCTGGCGTCCTTCTTGTCAAGCTTCTCATGGCGGACTTCGGCATAGTAGTCGATCATGCACTTGGATGTGCGCCTCGTAGAACATGTTCTTCAAAGCACGGAGGCGCGAGACCTTGTCCTGGTGGACCGACGCCTCCGCCTCGTGCCCCGGCTCGCACGTGAACCATTCCCGCAATAATAAGATATCACGTATCGTTCATTATTTGAAGGACATTTGTTGAATGCGTAGTATTGGCAAAGCGGAGGGATGAAGACTCACCCGAACTCCCTCTTGATCTTCTCGGCCGGGGTGACGGTAACTCCTCCATCAAGCTCCGAGAACCACCTTGGAGTAGTCCGGCCCGTCTTTGGGGCACCTTTTGCACACCGTCTACCCGAGATAAGGCCGGGAAGTTCTTCTTAATGATGAGGCCCCGCATGCTATTAGGATGACGACTTTGCAAGCCTTTATCCACACGCTTCCGGCCGCACAAGCCAACAAGAAGAAATGTTAGTCCGAAGTTCAATTTTCAACATGTAATATGAAAAAGAAACTGAAAACATGAATGGTTACTTACCTATCTCCCTCGGGTCGAAGCACCGGACGGAAGGCTAACGTGGGCTTGTCGCGCGGGAGGCGCGTGATCCCGCGCTTGTAGGGCTTCCTCGGCTCGCTGCCCTCCCCGCCCAGGTCCTGGTCGCCAACCTCCTCGTCAAACAGGCGTCTGGTAGCGGGAGGTCTACCCCCTGCCTGTGTCTGGCCCACCGTCACGTGCTCGTCGACCTCCTGCTCGTCGACCTCCTGCTCGTCGACCTCCTGCTGCACGGCCTCCGGTCTCCTCGACCCGTACAGCGACTTGACGTTTCTCACCGGTCTCTTTGACCGGTTCCTGCCTCCGCCCGGCATTTTGTCCTACACCTGCAATGACAAACATTAAACCAATTAGCTCAAATAATCGATAAGTAATTGTGAAGAGATGCAAAATTAACGAAACATAAATGCAAAGTAATAATAATAAGAATAATATTGTATTACATGAACTAGAAACCGAAGTACTCATCGTCACTATCAGCATTGTCATCACCATTGTCTTCACCATTGTCAGCATCACTGCTTTCGTCATCACTATCAATATTGTCAAAACCGTCCTCGTCTCTCCCTGTTGTCTCCTCACCACCTCCATCGTCCTCAACACCTTGTTCGCGAAGAGCCCTCCATTTCTCAAGCATCATTAGGTCTTTAGCATCTTGCACCACTTCTCCCTCGTCGTCGTCCTCATCGATGTCGTTGTCTTCGTCCATGGCCATCGGCGAAAGAATGTCTATCTCCAAACGCCCATCTAGCCCCTCGGGTTGATAGAACTCTCCGTCTGCCTTTGGGTCGAAATCGTAGTCATCATCGTTTGGGGCGGGCGTTTTTGCCGCTGGCGATACCAATTGCGCAATATACCAACCCGCAAGCCTCTTGTCTTTTTGGCACGCCCATGGGAGATAATAAACTTGTGTTTTTGCCGGTGAGCCACAATATAGAGATCATCTCCTTTATAGACGGAATCTGTCGAATTTCGAGTATTCCGATGTCATCGGCTCTTCTCGTCACATGAGGATCGAACCGGTGGCATTTGAACAAAGACAGCTTGAGCTTTGGGGCCGGGAAGTCGAAATGGTATATTTCTTCGACTATGCCATAGTACTCGAGCTTATCGTTGCCGCTCGTTCGGAGTCCTGTGCACGTGGTCTTCAGGCCGGGCCTTTTCTCCTCGTAGCTTCTTGTGCGAAAGCGATACCCATTAACATCAAATACTTTGTGAATTCGGTGACCTAGTACGAAGCCACTAGCAACTGTTTCAATTCAGCGGAGCATTTCCCCATCCGTGCGTGCACGCAAGGTGAGGCCACTTAGATAGTTACATTAATCGCTCCTAGGAGCAACTCAAAGATGGAACGAGGTAAGTTGGATGTTACCTTTGTATGCATCCACCCAATAAAATCGGGCTGGCGGTTTTAAGGAAAGCTTCTTCCTCTTGTAACGAGGTAGGAGGCGTATTCCTTTTCGAGAATTTGCGAATGAACTCCCCGAAAAACAAGACATGAAGGGGTCGGACCGATAGGTGGAGGATATTGACAACGTATGTAACAAGTGCTTTGAGAACTTACACTCGATAAGGAACCACTTCATCAAGGCTCGGGAACAAGTAGAGCATGATGGCACGCCACTCGAAATATTGCAACGTCTTTGGGTTACTGCGCTGCCCCTTCCGAGTTGCCCTCGAAAAGGCTCAGGGTCGATAAGTTCTCGTCCTCGTTGTAACGAAGGAGTGGATGCATGTAGTGAAGGTTCTCGGTATAGTACGCCTTTGTGAAGTTCGACACCTCCTCCACTCTTGCTGCCTCCGCCACGGAAGCCTCAATTCTGGCTTTATTTCTACACTTTTTCCGAAGAATCTTTAGACACCTCTCGATTGGATAGCACCAACGGGCCTCATAGACCCCGAGCCGTGCCTCACGTGGTAGGTGCGGGATCGGATGCTTTGCATCGGCAAGAAGAAGCCGGGTGGAAAGATCATCTCCAACTTGCGGTCAGCGAGAGGTGCTTTGTCCTCCATGTCACGAATCACTTCAAGAGATAACTCCCTGGCACAAAGCTGGCGGAAGAAATAGCTCAACTCCTCCATTTTGAGAGCCTGTAACTCGGCGAGGACCTGTTCACTGCTCATAATCTGAGGAATAGGGTTGGTGACTTCAAGGCCTTTCGTGAAGTGTTGGGTGTCAAGTCTCAATGCATGGTTCTCACGGCGGGGAATTGGCAATGTTTGTCAAACGAAGAGTACTTGCCACCCTTTTTCATCCGGGTGAACAACACGTAATCCTTGCATGCGGGCAAGGGAACTTCCCATGAACACACCACCCGGAGAATGTGCCGTACGCCGGAAGTCATGCATTGAATAGAGATACCACACATGCATTGTGAAGTTCTTCTTTGTAGCTCGGTCGTACGTCCTACCCCTTTTCCCAAGCATGCTCCAATTCATCCCACGGTGGCTGCATGAACACACCCATATTGTTGCCGGGTGTCCGGGTATTATCGGCTACAATAGCACGTTCTTGGGTTCAAACATGACGCCGGGGGAGGTTGAGGGGATCACGAACACGGGCCAACAAGTGTACGGGGCCGCATGTGTTCCATACGGCTGGAACCCATCCTGTTGCTATCGCTACACGTACATTCCGAGCTTCCTTAGCTTTATCGGGATCTTGGACATCGAAATCGCCATGCCTCGGCATCCGCTGGGTGTGCCATCTTGTCACTGTATCTTTTGCCAAACTTGTGCCATATCATCTCGCCGCCAACTCCTCTATCATGAACATCCTTTGGAGCCTTGGAATGAGTGGGAGGTACCGTACGACCATCTCGGGGATCTTAGACTGTTCCTTCTTGCCATCACCCTTGTCCACCTCCACATACCTAGAGGCTTTGCACTTTGTACAAAGGTCGTTGCTGCCTCTAGTTCTTTTCCCCTAAATAGGACGCACCCATTACGACAAGCATGGATCGACTCATACGGCATCTTAAGTGCACGCGGGAGCTTCACCGACTCGTACGTGCTCTTCGGCGGCGTGTGGTCATCCGGAAGCAAGGAGCCCACCACGCCAACGGGAGATTGAATCCGTCTCGGCTCGGGCTCAATCTGCGACTTCAACCCTAGAAGACGTCCAATGGCATCCAGTGGGACTTTGTTGTCTTCTCATGAAGGGGCTTCGTGCCGAAGACATCATTTCATAGAACGCCTTTGCGGTCTCCTCCGGATCCTCCTCCACCAAACCTTCATTGCCACGGCCCTCGTTAAAGTCTACCACCATGTCGGCCACGCCGGATCTCCCTCAAACTCATCGAGGCGTGCTCTAACCTCCTCCTCTCTAATGGTAGCTTTCGGTTCACCATGGAAGATCCACCTCTCGTAGTTTGCCACATATCCATGCTTCAAGATCTTTGTAGACATCCTTGAATACTTTTCTTTTTTGGTTCTTGCGGTCATTGCATGGGCACCGCGCTGATCGGACCCTTTAGGAGTCGGGCCAAATGCTTTACTCGGGAATTCATTGGTACCATGAACCCATTCGGGACTCTTGCCTCTTTTTGGTCCAGCCCTTGTACATCCACTCACGGCCAGCCATCTTCTCATTCGCCAAAGTGAGGGGGTAATGCAACCAACATTTGCATGTACAAGGCGTTCCTACCATCTAATAGGTGAAGGATAGGTCCTAATCCCACCCGCGGATGCGTAGATGAGGTTAGCTTCCATGCTCCGCTCACGCCCGAGACGGAATTTTGGCAGCACCTCCCCGCTGTTCTCCCGATACACGTCCCGGTTTGGGGAGAGTGTGTATCCGGAGAACAACGGGGAGGTGTGCCGCCGAAACTCCGGCTCCGGACGGAGCGGAACATGGAGGCTAACCCATCTACGCATCCGCGGGCTGTCCAAGAAACGTGGACAATCCGAAGGAGATACCGTCGCAGATATGCACTGATCAGCATACCAACGACCGCGTATCCCTTTCGGACGGGAGACGCCTAACTCGGTTACGTCATCTACGACCAACAACTATAAGGAACCGGGTGAATATTTATACCTAGGGTGGCGGTGGAGACAAGCTAGCGGTGCAGTGGCGAGGCAGGGCAGTGGCGAGGCGACACGGCCCCGACGAAGACAATCGGCGTCGCCAAGCTACTCCAGGAACACTGCAAAAGAAACAAAGAAGAAAAAAATATCAGCACAAAATTTCGGCAGAACCTCCCCTGCACGGGGAGGTTCACAAAACCTGCAAGAAAGAAAGACGGCTCGATGGCCGACAATACATATACGGCACGAAGGCCGTAAACAACACATACAGGGCACGAAGGCCACACCTGCACAATCTAGGCACGAAGGCCGTCAACAACACATACGGCACGAAGGCCAATATCAATTCAATGTGCTATAGCAATATATGACATTGTGGATACAAAATTTACCAAATAAAGAGGAATACGATAACGAAAAGATGATATATATTGCTTAACAGTTTCACACCTTGTGCATGGTCAAGTCCAATGTAAATAAACATGGTACTATATAACAGAAGATCTCAATAGGATCGATCAACTTGTACCACCTTTTATCTGTTTGCTCAACGTACGGAAGCTTATGCAATATGAATGCGTGCTTAAGAAGTATATCTAGCTCTAGACAGATCAATTCTACACTTCTATTTTTCTCTACTCGCATACACAGCTTGCTATCGGTCTGTTCATACATCCTTATGAGATATTGTATACAGAGAAACAACATGCATGCCATCAGCCTTTTCTTCTCAATAGGTGATCTGATAGCTCGTCATCGAAACAATGGAAATCCAACAAGCAGGGCCGTAATCTTACCCGTGCTGTGCAGTTCGTGCAAGACTTGGGGCGGTGGCCTCGGGGCGGGGGCTTCGCGCGAGGCCTGTGGACGGCGGGATCCGGCCGGGGGCGCTACTCGTGGGCGAGCTCGGGGAGGCGGCGCCACTCGCGGCCGGGCTCGGAGCGGCGGCGACCCTAGGGCGCCGGCGGCGGCGACGGGCGAGCGCGACGCGTGCGCGAGAGGGCCGAGCAACGGCGGGAGCTCGAGCGTGCGCGGGAGAAGCGCGGGCTGCGCGGCGCTGCTCGTCGGGCGCGCGGGGGTGCGCGGATCGAGGACGAGGCGCGCCGGAGGATGCGGATCGGGGCCGGCGCCGCGCGGAAAGCGGGCGAAGCGGGGACGCGCGGAAGCGGGGAGGAACGGCGCGGAAACGAGCGGGCCGGAGAAGCGGGGCCGGAGCGCTGCGCGGGCGCGATGGCGCGTCCCGCGCTCGCGGGCGGGTGGCGCGTCGGGCGGCCCAGGAGGAGGAAGGCGACGTGAGGAGATAGGGTTGGGGCGAATGGGCCGGTGCGCCGGCCCAAAAATGATGTGGACGGCTTTGCCGGCTAACGTAGCGATCGGCAAAGGACCGAGCAAGGTGGGCCAATGTGGGCCACCACGTGTCCTCTTTGCCGACTGCGTATGGCGGTCGGCAAAGCCTCTATTGCTTGTCTGGCGGTCGGCAAAGGACCCCTTTCTTAGGCTATGGGACTAGGCGTCGGCAAAGAATTTTTTTAATTTTTAGTATTTTGGCTCCAAATTTTTTGTTTGGACTAAATAAGTAATTTTCAATCACATGTCACAATTTGGGGGTTTTTTACAATATTTTGCTATATTCCGTTGATTTCTTTTGTTTCCTTGCATTTTCGGGGCATAATTCAAGTTTGAGCTGCGGTGCATGAAATATCGAACGTAGCCATTAAAAAAATGATATTCATGTTGAAGAGTGTATTTTGAGGCCGTGTGCAGAAGCTCACCCAAAAGTTTGAAGTCCTTGTCCACGGAGCGGGGACTTTCCCGACGTGTTAGAGGTGTTTTTTAATTATATAAAATCCAAACGAAGTCGAAAAATCACGAAACTCGTCGAGGTGTCGTGTTATCACATGTGGACACTATGATAAAAATTTGAAAAAGTTTGGAGCAAGTTGCGACGTCGGATGTTCAAAACCCAGACCTCTCCACATGTGATCACATGTGATCACATGTGGAGAGTGCAGGTTTTGAACATCCGACGCGTGCAACTTGCTCCAAATTTTTTCAAATTTTTATCATAGCGTCCACATTCGATAACACGACACCTCGGCAGTTTCGTGATTTTTCGACTTCGTTTGATTTTATATAATTAAAAAACACCTCTAACACGTCGGGAAAGTCCTGTTCCGTGACAAGGACTTCAAACTTTTGGGTGAGCTTCTGCACACGGCCTCAAAATACACTCTTCAACATGAATATCATTTTTTGAATGGCTACGTTCTGATATTTCATGCACCTGCAGTTCAAACTTGAATTATGCCCCGAAAATGCAAGGAAACAAAAGAAATCAACGGAATATAGAAAAACTATTCAAAAAATCACGAAACTTCTCGAGGTATCACGTTATCACATGCGGAGGCTAGTAAAAAATTTTGATGAAGTTTGAAGCTAGTGGCCACGTAAAATGTACAACACTCACACTTGTAACAAAAAAAAAAAAAAAAAAAAAAAAGAAATCTTTGCCGACGCCCTACGACGCGGCGGTCGGCAAAAGAAGACGTGGCGCCGCGACCCTACGTTGTTAGGTTTGCCGACTTGTCTGGCTGTCGGCAAAGACATCCTTTGCCGATCGCCAAGATTTGCCGCCTCTTTGGAACCACAGGGCGATCGGCAAGGGCATCCTTTTGCCCGACCGGCTAGGTTTGCCGCCCTTCTTTGGAGCCACAGGGCAGTCGGCAAAGGGTATCCTTTGCCGACTACCTTGATTTGCCGACTGCCAATGCCAAGGGAGGCGGGAAATCGTGTCTTTGCCGGCTGCCCTGGCCTTGGCAGTCGGCAAAATGAGTCGGCAGTCGGCAAAGTCGTGGTTTCCCGTAGTGAGCGGCGTGCCTGCAGCGTCGTCGTCCTCGTCGCGCTTGGCCGCCATGTCGGCCAGGTCAGCTTCGCCGGCAACGAAAGCCGACTTGATCCCCATGCCGCCACTCAGGACCTCCCTCACGCTGCCGGAGACGGACAGCTTGAACTTGGGCAGCTGGAAGTCGCTGACGGGGACCTGCGACGTCGGCAGGCGGTAGTGCCAGAACCAGGCACTGGAGGCCATCTTCTCCGCGAGACCTGGGAGCCTGTTCCGTTCGTCCGGGAGGAAGACGCACAATGAGTATTTCGGGGCGGCATCATCATCGCCGTCGACGTCGCCGGGGCCGGTGGGCTTGCTCTCTGACGGTGCTGATCGTCCCTTACGTTTACGTGGTGCTGGTGCTGCCGGTGCCGGCGATCTGTACGGGAGCTTGAGCACCTTGTACCCGTTGCGGATGGCGACGTACTGGCTCCGCGCCGAGCACATGAATCGCACGTCGGCGGTGCTGCCGTCGAGGCGGTGGAACTTGTCCACCACCGTCAGCGCCTTGGCGAACGGCGCCTCCCATCTGCCCTTGAAGTAGATGGCGCTGGAGAGCACGAGGGTTGCCAGTGTGTTCATCGAGCTTGCATCGAGGATGAGTCGATGTGGTTGTTCGTCGCCGCCGCCAAACTGCCGTTGATCTCGCCAACCGCCTTCTCCGGCTTCACGAAGAGAGAAAAATTAAATTTTGTTTCAGTAGTGCAATCCATTGCAATCCATCGATGATTCGATTAGATCCGTATAGTCTGCATGCATGGAGGTTACAAGATCTCACCTCGTTGCTGAAGTCGACGGCGCGCGCCTCGGCGTTGAAGGCCGGGAGGATTGTCCACGCGGCGTCGAGCCACGCGCCGCACGCGAACGCGACGGCGGGCCCGCCCGACCGCGACCGGTCGGCGAGCGCGCGTTCCGCGGCGCCGCGGGCGAACGCGGCGAGCTCGTCGCGGGATTTGCCGCCGAGCGCGTCGAGAAGCTCCTGGAGCGTGCCGCCGCGGGCGCCGGCCGCCAGCAGCGCGAGCGCGGCGTAGACGGACACCGGCGAGAAGACGAGGTTGGCATTAGCTGCGGCGGCGGGGCCGGGGCTGCACGGGGCTCCTCCCCTGCGACGGCGACGCCCGACGCAGGCGGTTGGAGTTGTAGTTGCTTGGTGAAGCAGAGCGCGAGCGCCGTTAGGCCGGCTTCGTTGGACCTGCGCGGCACGGCCTTCTTTCCTGATCTCCGTCGCTTTCCCGTCATGGCTACGTTGGATGCTTGATCGTCGTCGGAGATGTTCTTTTTGTTGGTGTGTCAGGCAGGACTCAGGATCGACTCGTAGTCGGAGCAAGGAATCCAGAGATATGGAATTTTTGTGTAGTTCTCATACGAATCCAATATCCGCGATTGACAATACCATAAACTACTAGTATTCCGTTCCAATTTCCATGACGTCCGGCGAAAAATCCTGTGTGGACGTGGAGCCGGTGGAAGGCTCCTGCAACTGCAACCCTGACGCCCCATGCTCCCACCTAGAAGATATATCGAGACGCCCCGTGCTCCCGGCTCGGCTCCAGATCAACTCGGACTGCCTGTTAAGCGAAGAGACACGGTCGGCTCGCCTTCCAGGAAAAAAACGTGGTACTGGTTCCGGTACTCCTGGCCCACGGTCATCCACGGAAAATCATCAGGAACGGCTATGGACTATGGCGTTGTGACGGAACGGGATGTCACACCCCCATTATATGCTGCTACTTCTACTTTACGTTTTCCAGTTCCATTTACGTTTTCATTACCTGTGCAAGTAAGGTGGCATGTGGGCCGCTTGGTTGTAATGGGCTTGGCCCAAGAACTTGTGAACAAAGACTCGCTATATCGGAGGATGGGAGGTCTGCGAAAAATACCAAACAAACAATTGGAACCCTATCTTCTCCGATTACTTGCTCGAGGCGGCGCCACCATGCGGACCACCGTGCATGATCACCGGTAAACCCTCCAGCTATCCGGCTTGATCGCCACATATGGTATCAAAAGCCACTCCTCAACCACCTCTCGTTTGGATCCGTAAAATCCCGTCTCCAGTTCGCGGCCTTCGACATTTCAATGCGATACACTCGATCTGCTTCGATTCTAGTCGCACTACGCAATTGGTCCGGCGAAGAGCTTACCAACAACCCTAGATCCACCACCTACCCCACCGCTCCCCATCTTCAACTCCACTGGTGCGCGGAGCCACCATCACGACTCGTATGGCGTCTACCGAGGCGAAGCACGATGCGATCTCTGAGCAAATGAAGTCCATGGTTCTGCTCATGGAGTCCTTGAACCAATTAATGGCGACTGGAGATCGACAATTTCAACAACACCCCTCCAACAGCCCTTGCCCAATAGTCAGCTTCCCATGTCTCCTCCACGTCTCTTGATCTGGGTAATTCATCTCATAGTTATGATCTGGGTAACTATCCTAGAGAACCTTGTTTACCTAAAGCGGTATTTCCTAAATTTGATGGGTCACATCCTAAAGTTTGTAAAGAGAAATGTGAGAAGCATTTCAACAAGCACCAAGTGCCTTATCATGTCTGGTCTGAATTTGCCACAATTCACTTTCATGGTAGTGCTGAACTCTGGTTGCAAACATATGAAGCCTAGCACCCCATTAGTTCATCGCCTTTGTTATGTATAGCTGTTGAAAACAAGTTTGGTTAAGACCTGTACCATAATTCCATGAACGAACTGCTTCAAATTAGGATGTTCAGGACTACTATGATAGGTTTGAGGCCATTAGAAACTAAGTGTTAGTTTATAACAAGTCTTATGATGAAGTCTTCTTTGTTAGCAAATTTCTACAAGGGTTACATCCGGCATCCAATCGGCTCTGGTTTTACACAAACCTCGAACAATTGATGACACCTATTCTTTGGCTCTCATGCAGGCTTCCTTGTTGGAAAATCACCCCAAGCAATTTTTCAAGAAGAATGTCCATGACTTTAACAGAAACCAAGGCCCACGTGTTCCAAATCCTCAGCCTTGTATCATGGGGAACTTCTAGAAGAAAACAAGCCTAAGTGGGATGAAAAATGGTCTGCTCTCAGATCCCAAAGAAGAGCACATGGGGTTATGCATGAAATGTGGAAATGGGAGCAAACAACGTAAGTGTCCAGATAGGTGGCTATGCATGTCATGGAAGTGATTTCAGAGGTCTTTAAACTTGAGCCCACTCATGAAGATTCTACTGATGAGTCTAGTGATGAACATGACACAAAAGCCCAATTGTGTCCTGTAGTGATGTGCGACATTTTTGGCTCGACGCACCGGGGGCCTAGTGCCCCTTGTAGGGATCCCTTCCGCTGGTTGAGGTGTCTAAGGACACCTTGTGGTGGGACGACGACACAGAGAAGATGGATCCAGAGGTGGTTCTGTACAGCAGTGTTCTAGGGGTGGCGACAGCCTAAGAATCCCCTCCTCGGTGGCGGTAGCAGCCCTAGGGTTTGCAGTGCCTTGAGCACCCATGAAGATTTGTATGACAAGAAGATGGATCTGGCGGAGATGGATCCTGTTAGTGGAGGCGGCGAAAGAGGATATCTTCTAAGATAGCGAAAAAGGTCTCCGACACAAGCGATATCCATTATTCTAATTAATGACAATGCTTGGCCTACGGGCAGCAGAGGCCTTAGAATCCAACAAAGTTGAAGTGAATCCTGTCTGCTCACATTTGATCAGCTAGTTATGCGTGGACGACGCCGGATGAAGGTGGGCTAACTGCTGACACTAGATGTCACCTCACTTGGAGCGGATGAAGATGGCACCAACGGAAGTTTGTAGTGATGGTGCACTAGGGGTGGTGGTGACTCGACGGCTTCCACTCACCAAACCTAGCCATTTCAAGAGAGAATGTCGTTAAGGAGGGATGTGTCAAGACCATATGTGCTCTACTAGGATGATGCACAATAAATGGTCAGGATAGCTCAATTGGTAGGCAGAGGACTAAAAAATACTCATGTTACCAGTTCAAATCTGGTTCCTGGCACAGAAAAAAGGATCTATCGAATAGGTATTGATAAAAATTACTCGAGATGGACTAGAATACATATTCTAGAATAATATAGAAAGAGTATTATTTTTTCATCAAAGTAGATAAATCTCTAAACAGAGACACTTTTTTTTCTTTAGAGACTCGGGATGTTTTTTTATTCTTTTGGTTGTATATTCACTGCATTGTTGAGGTGTGAGTCTAAGTGCTCTTGTATTATTTTGGTTGTGTATAGCCTTCGTGGATATAGAGCTCGGGTTAATGAATCCATTATTAAAAAATTGCATTCACCACTGCTTCATCTGTCTCTGCTATACTCAAGTCTCTTGCTATGCTTCCCTTCTCAAATTCCATCTTAGTTGTACTAGATTATATTATAATCGGAATTCGTGTGCTTGTAACAAAGTTGTCCAAACAATCCAACTCTATGAAACAAGTGAAATTCATTGGGATCCTTAAATTTGTCCCACATTCTCAGGTAGGTCCATGTATTTTTAAAACAAGATTTTTTTCCTCCCATTTTCCTACCCATAAAATCTGATTTTGAAAGTACAGGGGCCTACTTGAAAATGTGGGGCAGTTTAAGGACCCAAGTGGATTCCGCATTTACATAAATGCCTCTGGTCCACCGAATCCAGATCCCGCAAAAAAAGAAAAAAAAACTACGGGTCTGTTTGGAAAAACTCTTGGTGCTCTAGATTAAAAAAAATCTTGATTTGAACCATTTAGCCAAACACCTTAGCCCTATCATCTCTGGATCCCGCAAAACTCCAGATCTGCGACCTAGAACCATGGATCTCTTGGAGCACCTAAGAGATTCTATGAAAACTTATTTATATATATAGAGTTGGCCAAAATTATCTACCATGCCATTCCTTTCACAAAAATAATTCGTTTAGTACTTGTCCCTTTTCTTTTCTCCTTAGTTTTTCGTGGCTACGGTCGCACTCACCCCGTTGCATAGATGCGCTCCTGTGGCCATAGCGTGCCCGACCGTTCTATGCCTCGTCGAGACAGCCCCGATATATGTGTGCTTGTGCCGGCTGTGCCAAGGTGGCACGGTCCAACCACACTGGTTGCTGATGAGACTTAAACATAGAAATATGTTAAGTCCCCAAGAGAGAGGCCCCTGACTAACGGACTCCCGAGGCCCCACTAGGATCGCTCCTGGGCTATACCCATCGAGTACAATTTTGCATGTACCCTCTAGTCAAAGGTTAGGCATAGCCCAAGCTCGTCTCGACTCAGGGGCTCGAAGGCTTGGCAAAGCCTGAGCCTCCAATCAATGGGGGCCAAAGCTAGTAGCCAAGCCAACAACCGATGGTCCGACACTACTATAGGATTGATTTTGCCTGACACCCCCAAAACTTAACTAAAAAAAAAACCAAATTCAACCGCCTCCAAAAAAATTGGGACATTAAGGGAGATGGTGTGGGGGCATAAACCTCATATACCCTCACAGCCTACTTTGGGCCAGGACAAGACGACTAGCTTCAAGACTTGTAAAGCTGGTCGGACAGCCTAAAACGGGCAAGTTTATCGAAGACCGACAAGGAGGACATACCTAGCTGAGATAGGAAAGTTTCTGTAAAGTCTTGTAAAGCACGTAAACTTAGTACCAGATAGGCTAGATCCGACTTGTAACCTTGCTCCCCATGATATAAAGAGAGCAAGGACCCCCTTTCGAGGGACACGAAATCTGACATAACGCACAGACTCGCACATCCACATCCATAATCGAAACAGAGAGCAGGACTAGGATTTTACGCATCCTTGCGGCCCGAACCTGGGTAAACCTTGTGTGATTGTTCCCTGTTTACGTCTTGCTCACAATCTCGTACGCCTTCCGCCAATCCATTACCAGTCAGGGCATACCTCTGGTCGGACTATCGCCGATATTTCGCCGACAGTGGCGCGCCAGGTAGGGGGTGCGCACCGGGATTTCACGTCGAGCAAGATGGTTTCCTTCCCGGCTTCCATAACGTTCGAAGCTGGCCTCACCTTCACCGTCGGGACGATCACCTGGACAACCGTTCCTGACGCCTCACACATCGAGGTTTCGCCCCCGACTCCAACTCCTCCAAGCAACGAGGAAACGAGGCCTTCACCTCATCCCTAGTAGGTGCCAAATTTAGTGCACTTCCTCGACATACACTGCATCTGGTGCTCATGTGTAAGAAAAGACCTCTCGATGAGGCGGGGTTTATCACATGCCAATCCATCTAGCGTTGGGGTTTGCGGTGGTGGCCATTTCACTGCAACGCTGGTGTCGGTGGTCAACTGCTTTTCTTTGTGCTAGTGCTACGAGTTTAGAAGCAAAGGACTTCATGCTGCTCTTGCGGTTGCCGTTGTCTGTAGAGAAGGTGGAGCCATGGAGCTGGG
This sequence comes from Themeda triandra, assembly GCA_018135685.1. NCBI lineage: Eukaryota > Viridiplantae > Streptophyta > Magnoliopsida > Poales > Poaceae > Themeda > Themeda triandra. The sequence goes on along the minus strand of JAENPR010001066.1, from coordinate 203,547 downwards.
CTCACGCGAGACGACCGGGATCCTCGCAGTTGCTGGTGGCGCAGATGGTGAACACACCCATGCTCCCTGTATCTTCTCTGAGAATGAGAAGTTTAAGTCCATGGAGTTCACCATGTGCAATGCGCAATTGGTTCATGAGCAAAGAGTTATGGTTATGTATTTTGATGAAACTTTTCAGACTTTCAGTAAGCTCAACCAGAATACAAACACTACGGGAAACTGGCATTTTGCTGACTGCCACGGCACTTTGCCGCCTGCCAAGGCCAGGGCAGTCGGCAAAGGCATCCTTTGCCGACTGCCCGGGTGCCGGCGGCGGCAAAGTCGCGATCGGCAAAGGATGTCTTTGCCGATCCACAACAAAAAGCGGCAAAGATTTTTTTTTTTGAATTTTGATCTCAAATTTTTTCGGTGATTATTCTAGATTGTATTGAATCATATTTTCAAATTTGAAACATTTTCATAACTTTTTGCTATATTTCTTGAATTTATTTTGTTTACTTGCATTTTCCGCGAAAAAGTAAAATTGAACTGTAGGTGCATGAAATAATGAAACCTAGCCATTCAAAAAATTATATTCATGTTAGGTAATGTATTTTGAGGCCCTATCCGGGAACTCACCTACAAATATTAACTCCTATTTCACGAAACATGGTTCTCCAATTGCGGAAGAAGTGTTATTTAATTATATAAAAATGCAAACGTAGTCTGAAAATCACGAAACTTGGCGAGGTGTCATCCCATGGCATGTGGAGGCTGTGATAAAAAATTGAGAATGTTTTGAACAAGTTGTGACAACGGATGGCTAAAACCCATACATCTCCTCATGTGATCACTTGTGGTTACATGTGGAGATGTCTGGGTTCTACACAACCGACGTCACAACTTCCTCGAAACATTCTTATCACATGAGGAGATGTATGAGTTTTAGCCATCTGTTGTCACAACTTGTTCAAAACATTCTCAATTTTTTATCACAGCCTCCACATGCCATGGGATGACACCTCGCCAAGTTTAGTGATTTTCGGACTTCGTTTGCATTTTATATAATTAAAAAACATTTCTTCTACAACTAAATAGTCATGTTTCGTGAATAATTCTTTCAAAACTTTGGGTGAGTGAATATAATTGGCCTTAATATACACTCTCCAACGTGAATATAATTTTTTGAGTGGCTACATTCCATTATTTTATACACTTGTAGCTCAATTTTGGATTATGCAAAAAAAAAAATCAAGTAAATGAATTAAATGAGCTAAATATAGCAAAATGTCATAAAAAGTGTCAAATTTGAATATGTGCTTGTAAACAATAAACTTGGACAACAGAAAAAATTTGAATTTCAAAATACTTCATCTTCTCATGCTTTTTGAATTTGAAAGATTTAAAACGAGAAAATAAAAAAATAAAAAAACGAATTTGCCGACTGCCCTTCATGGGCCGGTCGGCAAAGATTCCGGCCCAATAAGGCCCGGGAGCCCAGCAAAGGCCGACTCCTATAAATATCCTATCCTAACCTAACCCTAAAACCCACCACCCTCACTTCCCCCTCTCTCTCTCACCCCGCCTCTCTCTCACACGACGCCTCTCTCTCTCTCACCCAGCACCTGAAGCACTCGCCTCCACCGCCGCCGCATCAGCCATGGCGCGCCGCCACCTCGCCTCCACCCTCCGCCTCCCGCTCCTCTCCCGCAATCCCAACGCTCCAACCTGCATGGGACCGCGCGACGACGGCGGCCGCCGGCGGTCCCCGTCGGCCTCCCCCGCCTCTCTCCGGCGGCGAGCGGGGCGGCCCCCGCCAGCGAGCGGGCGGCTTCTCCCTCCTCTCCCGACGGCGGATCCGGCGGATCCTGGCCTCTCCCTCCTCTCCTGGGCTCCCGGCGGCGGATCCGGAGGAGGCGCGGGGTGGTGCGGGCGCGCGGCCCCCACGGGCGAAGGCGGCGGGCGCGCGCCCCCCGGCTCGGTAGAGGCGGCGCGTCCCCCGCCGGCGAGCGGGAGAGGCGCAGCGGCCACCCGGCGAGGCGGGCCTGGAGATGGCGCTGCTGCTGCTGCCCTAGCCGAAGCACGCGTGCGCACCACGCGCGCGGCTCCGTCGAGGGTGGCCGCGGTGGCGCCCCTACACGGCTCGTTGCGCGGGCGCGGGCGCGGCGGCGCGCGCAGCGGCGAGCGCGCGGCGCGAGGCACGGCGGCCGGACGAGGCCCACGACGGCGTCGATGGGCTCGCAGGGCCCTAGATGGGCTTGGCGGGCCCGTCTTTTTTTTTATTTTTCTCAAAACTGTTTGCCGGCTGCCGGTGCAGGCGGGTGGCAAAGGCCTTTGCCGCCTGCATCCACGTGGCAGGCGGCAAAGGCGGTCTTTGCCGCCCTGGCCTTTGCCGCCTGCCACGTGGAATGCAGTCGGCAAAGACCTTTGGCGACTGCATTCGGGCCTTTGCCGACTGCCGTCAGCAGGCGGCAAAGAACCGGTTTCCAGTAGTGAAAGGCCTGCGTGACTTTGCTAGGCTAGGTTTGACTAGAGATGATTATTACTAGTGATGAATTTCAAGACTTGATATGCAACATATGACTTGAACTTTCTGTGTATAATTGATCTCTTGGACGTGTACATACATGATCGACGACTACGGTTCAAGAAGCGATATGATATCACACAAGAAAATTATACTAATAAAAACAAAAAATTTGGGGAACGTGGTCATAGCTCTCACCACACGATGAATTCAATCACAAGAAGAAAAAAAACACAAACCTTGATACTTTAGCCGGTGCTTCTCTTGTTTGTTATGTCATAATATTGTCATCTGTTCGATCGTTTCATGTCACTATGCATAGACGCGTGAGATATTGGTCAGCAAGAAATTTTAATTTCTATGGAGGCAACTCAATCAAACTCTAACTTACAGATTACCAGACCATCAACCTGAGATTGAAGGGTCGAGGACACGGCCAACAAATACGATAGTACGAGACACCTCCTCAATCACAAAGAACAGAAACGGGTGATCAGCGACGAAATCCACCATCGCCGGCTGATCCATCACCGCACTTGCCCCACAGCGCATGTAGCTGGCAGTGCCACCAAAGGTAACGGGGCCTCCCTCGTTCACCTCCAGCACCACCTTGTGGCAGACGTCAGCAACATAGAGCGGCGGCGTGCCGGCATCAGCAGCGTCGTCCTCGTCGCACTTGGTCGTCTCCATGTCGGCCAGGTCAGCTTCGCCGGCATGAGCAGCGTCGTCCCCGTCGTGCTTGGTCGTCGCCATGTTGGCCAGGTCAGCTTCGTCGCCAGCACCAGCAGCGTCGTCCTCGTCGCGCATGGTCGTCGCCATGTCAGTCAGGTCAGCTTCGCCGGTATCAGCAGCATCGTCCTCATCGCGCTTGGTCGTCTCCATGTCGGCCAGGCCAGCTTCGCTAGCATCAGCAGCGTCATCGTCGTCGCGCTTGGTCATTGCCATGTCGGCCAGGTCAGCTTCGCCGGCGATGAAAGCGGACTTGATCCCCATGCCCTCACTCAGCGCATCCCTCACACTGCCGGAGGCGGACACCTTGAACTTCGGCAGCCGGAAGTCGCCGACGGGGACCTGCGACATCGGCAGGCGGTAGTGCCAGAACCCGGCGCCGGAGGCCATCTTCTCGACGAGACCCGGGAGCCCATCCCGCTCATCCGGCAGGAAGACGCACAACGAGTATTTTGGGATGGGGTCGTTGTCATCGCCTTCGCCGTCGCCGGGGCCGGGCTTGCTCTCTGATGGCGTTGATCGTCCCTTACGTTTGCATGGTGCTGGCGCCGGTGGTGCCGGTGCTGGCGATCTGTACGGGAGCTTGAGCACCTTGAACCCGTTGCGGACGGCGATGAACTGGCTCCGCGCCGAGCACATGAAGGGCACGTCGGCGGTGCTGCCGTCCAGGCGGTGGAACTTGTCCACCACCGTCTGCGCCTTGGCGAACGGCGCCTCCCATCTGCCCTTGAAGTAGATGGCGCTGGTGAGCACGAGGGGTGGCAGTGTGTTCACCGAGTTTGGATCGAGGATCGTGTCGATGTGGTTGTTCGTCGCCGCCGCCAAACTGCCGTTGATCTCGCCAACCGCCTTCTCCGGCTTCACGAACAGACAGAATAAAAATTTGTTTTCAGGAGTGCAATGCATTAATATTGTGCAAGAACTGAAAGGATTTTTTTTTTTTTGGATGATTACAATTTACAAGATCTGCATGGATGGAGGTTACAAGATCTCACCTCGTTGCTGAAGTCGACGGCGCGCGCCTCGGCGTTGTAGGACGCGGCGGCGGCGTCTTGGAAGGCCGGCAGTATCTCCCAGGCCGCGTCGAGCCACGCGCCGCACGCGAACGCGACGGCGGGGCCGCCGGACCGCGACCGGTCGGCGAGCGCGCGCTCCGCGGCGCCGCGGGCGAACGCGGCGAGTTCGTCGCGGGATTTGCCGCCGAGCGCGTCGAGGAGGTCCTGGAGCGTGCCGTCGCGGGCGCCAGCGGTCAGCAGCGCGAGCGCGGCGTAGACGGACACCGGCGAGAAGACGTGGTTGGTGGCCGCGGCGGACGCAGGCGCTTGGAGTTGTAGTTGCTTGGTGAAGCAGAGCGCGAGCGCCGTGAGGCCGGCTTCGTTGGACCTGCGCGGCACGGCCTTCTTTCCTGATGATCTCCGTCGCTTTCGCGTCATGGCTACGTACGTTGGATACTTGATCGTCGTCGGCGATGTTCTTTTTGTATGCGTGTGTGTCAGGAACTCAGGATCGAGTCGTAGTCGGAGCAAGGAATCCAGAGATATGGAATTTTTGTCAAGTTCTCATACGAATCCAATATCCGCGATTGACAATACCATAAAACTAGTATTATTCGGTTCCAATTTACTTGCCATCGGCGAAAAATCCTGTGTGGACGTGGAGCCGGTGGAAGGCTCCTGCAACTACAATCCTGACGCCCCATGCTCCCACCAAGAAGATATATCCAGACGCCCCGTGCTGCCGGCTCGGCTCGGACTGCCTGTTAAGCGAAGAGACACGGTCGGCTCACACGGAAAATCGCCATCAGGAACGTCTATGGACTATGGCGTTGTGGATGGAACGGGACTAGCCGGCGACATGACCAGCCGTCCGTGAATGTAAGGTTGTGTGGTTGGGCATTTCGTCTTCTCAGTTCCTCCTCGTCCATTGTGTTCACCACTGAACGCTCAGGAGTCCGCTGGACGGAGCTGTACATTGCGCCTCCATGCCGCCACCACCGCGCACTCTTGTCCCCCGTAAACCAAGCGCCGCCCGCGACACCCACAGCCTCGCATGGCGAGGTGCGGAGATCCCCTTGCGGGGAACCCAGAATGACACTCGACCTGGGTGGCCCGGATGACCGCGGTGACCGAGCAGGACAACGCGTGCCCGTATTCGGGGTGGCGGCGGCATCCCTCGCTTGCACGAGTGTCATGTGGCCATGACGCCTCTCTGACTTTGCTGCCGTGGCGTACACCATCATCTGGCTCGATGCGCTAGGGACCTGTTGGCGGTCCTTAACTCAGATTTTTACCCGCCAACTATAGGTCATTATGGGGGAAATAAATATTTTATTCCACATATATCTTTATTATTGACCTAGTTCCACTTGTGCTTAGAGAAAATATTGTTTTGCAGAATGTACACCAAGTGCAGGAATTTTCAGAATAAAAAGGCGCTTTTCGGAAGGCGCAAAAGAGCAAGAGAACAAGGGCCAGCCACACAGGGGTCGAAATGGGCCAAAAGCACCGGCATGGACAAGACCCGAGATGGCGGCCCGAGCCCACTGCGAAAGCGGTCGGGCGGAGCCAACCGACGCGGGCACGCTGGGCGCGCGCGAGCCCACCCGCCGCCCGGTGGGCCCGGCCAAAGCGGTTGCCTCCTTCCATCGAGGGATGACGGTTTCTTGGTGATTTTACACCACTTTGCCCCGAACCGCCTTCAGGGGTTATAAATGAAGAGGAGAGGCCCCCCCTTCACACACACCATTTGGAGCCATCTCTACACCTCACACTTGTTCTTTAGCATTAGTGTTAGTCATTTGGAGCTAGGCAAAGCTACTTGGAGAGCTTGTCTCCAGGAGGAAAAGCTACATCTTTGGTATAAATCTATGGAGCGTTCTTCCTTAGTCAAGTTCTCATTACATTTATATAGTCGTGCATATGAACTAGAGTATAGTCTAGTACACGATATATCCGATGATCAAGAACTAGGCCATAGTTCTTGTGAGAGTTGTTCATCGTTCATATGTTTTACTTGTTTAGATTAGATTGTAGGAGAGGAATAGCGGTTCGATGTGCCTTCGGGCTTGCCTATGTTCTAGCTCGTCCATCCGTAGGGTGGGAGTCCTGGGGGGACGTAGGTAGCTCCTTAATATGCGGACATGGTGTCCGGATGCGAGGGAACCTTCGGATATGTCGGCATGCCACGGTTGAGGTGGTAGGCGGCGGTGGTGACAGCCCTGTCCGTCCTTTGTAATCCCCACGTTCGCATGTTGAGTAGGAGTTCGTAAATGCCGCCATCGGCGGTAGACCGGTTGCCGCGGTCTCCCCATATTCCTAGTCTATAGTCGAGTCTTGACTTGTATAACATGTGGAATTAGGCTGTTCTAGCATTGACTATATAGGACCCGCTTTGCTTTCCGTGTAGATTATTCTTTATTCTTTATTTTACCTTTATTCCTTTGAGGTTGCTCTAAGTGTGTGTCCACTATCCCAACTACCGTATGCTTACCCTGTATAGCACATTGGTCGGTTTCTCCTCATACTAGATATTATATTCATACCCATGCTAGATTACTTAACTACCCCATGCCTTCCTTTGGGAAATTATAAATAACGATACCACGAATACTTCGGGTGAAATCTTTCGCAACGATAGATCCGTGCGCTTGCGGATATTTATCTAATAGGATGTGATCTATCTCTTGGCAACACTCGCGTAGTTGCTAGAACAAGTTTCTAGTAAATATGCCGAGTAAAGCCATTTAGCGTTTCTGGCGCTGTTATTAGAATTGGGCTCTAAGTCTATTTTGTTAATCGCGCTAAGAAATGCCAACAAGCATTTCGGCGCCGTTCTTAGGGAAGACATGGAAGTTAAGGATCTAGCGGCATGGATATGCATATGATATATAAAATGAGAAACGACAATGTCTATACAGGCTAACTTTTATGTTTTCTCCTGTTGTGGATGAAAACAGGATAGTGCATGTCTGGTTTCTCCCTGCCGAAAAACTACAATTCAAATCCGGAGGCACTCCTAAGGAAGAAGAAGGCTCGTGCCACTTCCTCTTCTGCTAGTCCTCCGACAGCTGAACCAGTCACTACCGCACCTACCACGCCGCACTCCATGGCCAAGTCCCTGCGCGAGTTCTCTGTCCCCAATGTTGCCAACGTGCCCACTGGGCCCGCTGTTAACTTGGGAGACAAGAACTTCGAGCTCAGGACTGGGCTCATTACCATGGTGCAGGCAAGTTCATTCTCGTGGACTGCCTAGTGAGGACGCCAACGCCCATCTTCGCGTTTCTTGGAGATATGCGACACCATCGTCATCAAGGATGTCGCACCCGATGCAATCGAGGCTCGGGCTCTTCCCTTTCTCCCTAGTGGGAAAGGCGAAGACCTGGTTCTAGGCCGCTGTTGACACATGGAGCAAGTGCTCCACCGCGTTCCTCGCTAAGTTCTTCCCCATGGGCAAAACCAATGCCCTACAGGGAAGGATCGCAACTTCCAGCAGAATTCGCTGGAACCCATCCCTGAGGCATAGGAGAGGCTCCGAGGAGTACATCCGGGAATGCCCTCACCATGGGATGGAAAGTTGGCTGGTGCTCCAGAACTTCTACAATGGGTTAACACCCATGTCGAAGGGGCACCTGGACGCCACAGCTGGCGGCGCCTTTCTATCATTGACGGTTGACAGTGCCACGGCACTGATCAACAAAATGGTAGAAAACCAAGCTTGGGGGGAGGACCGCGCTGTAACAGAACCGACCAATTAATATAAACACAATGTACTAATGAGTCGCCAAAGCAACTTAATTAGCACATGGCGCCTATATCAACCCGGTAGTCCGTGAAATCACGAAGGATTTCAAACTTTCCACAATACAGCCCAGACCGAATTAAGTTCAACATAATACCGTTCATAGTAATACATAAGTTCACAAATAATTGAATACATCGGGGTTATGAAATAGTTAATACAATACCAAGTTCAAAAACCAAATGCGGAAGCAAATTAAAGTGTTGTTTTACAAACGCACACTTAGTTAAAACATAGTGCCTGGTCCATCAACAAATCCGGCAAAAGCATGGAGGAATGAGATATAAGAGATGACCTTGCCCAAGGTCTAATCCTCCCGTAGTGGGATACAGGTCCATCTTGTTGCCACAGCAAAGGTTTTATGATCTGCAACAAGTGGGAATAAAACCCTGAGTACAAGAAGGTACTCAGCTAGACTTACCCGTCATAAACCAAAAATAAAGTGACACCAAGGAGTATGCAAGGCTTTATAAGTGGGGTAGCTGACTCTTTTAATTGCAATAAAAGATGAGCTTATTAAATATTCATTTAGTGATAAAGGACTCTCTAGCTTATCATCTTTTTAGTTGGATCTTGGCCTCACTACATTAGCTCCTGTACTACTCCAACTCGAGGGTAGAGACAATCAAAATTATCTTATCCTTCAGGTTGAGCGTACCAGCATCAATAACTTTAGAAACATAACCATCTTACTTTGCACATAGATTGGCGACAGTGCCGCTGCTCGGTCAAGTGTTCACTGTCCAGGAACGATGGCGATTATAATCGATTGCAAACCAGCTGGTGAGTATTCCTCACACAAACCACACGTCTCCCGTCGGAGTCGATTAGGTCACCTTGGTCTATTCGGGTGGAGTCACGGATTTCAGCAAATACGATTGCACCAGGGCATGCCCGGCTACCAAGTACCTCCGGAGCGACCGGCCATTGGGATTACTACACCGCGCCTGTGGGCAATACACTCATCTCTGCTGAAATTCTGGCCCAAACATCCTCAAGGCTTCGCGGTCGGATGATCGCATCCTTCCAGCTATCTGTGAGGCATTGTTCAACATGATCCGAGAACGTACAAAGTCATATTTCTTTAAGTGACATAGCCAGAGTTTCCATGGTCTAACACCCCACAAACCCCGACTAGTCATGATTTAACATGGCCACATGGTTATGTTCTCTAAACCAACCTCCATCGTATCAACCATAGGGTAGTAACCACCTACCTCGCGGATGAGGGTCAATCACCCGTCTTCTACCGATCTAATTAAGCAGTGCTAAGCATATGAACGATCCTGAACTTAAAAGGGTAAAGGTATTCAGGTGGATCAAGGTACTCATAATGCAGTAACGGTTCCAAGCTTGGAGAAATGCTTAATGCATCATAAACAATAAGGGACGCAAAGTAAATCATTTTGCAAACCGTAGGAGAAATGCTCCGGGGCTTGCCTTCCTAAAACGAGCGATGTTGAAGCTCCTAGCACTTGATCACTCCACATCCGGTTCCTAGTTCTCGATCACTTCACGTGCCGAGGTTCCCCTTGGTGACTCCTCTTTTGGATCCTTGTTTCACGTCACGTTCTGTTCTCCTAGCAATCCTGTATGATGCGGGTGCACGTATGAATACTAAGAATGTACATGGTATGGAAATGCGGATACATGCTTGCTTATTCTTTCTACAAGGTAGTCAACATCATCCAAGAATGTGTACCATAAGCACATGTCATCTACTGCATTTTCTACTACAACAATGTAGTCCTAGTAAAGACATCACTTTCTACTATCACCAGCAAACAAGTCAGTAAAGCTAAAGACCCTTACTTGTAAGCACTGTTACATCAAACTATTCATTATGTGCTAATCATGACTTACTATAATTCTATTCAATCACCCTAACCAACACTACCCGAGACTTACGCACAAGTCAAACATGCAACCAACACATATATAACCTACAACTATCCATTTATTAACACACAAGCATGCTCACATTGCCCTTAGATAACACATTACCATTGATAGCCATGCATAGAGGAACAACATATTATGCTATGTTAGCCACTATGCCTCAAACCTAGCAACATACACAAACCCATACATAACTAAAGCTTTTGCACACTTTATAAAAGAATTATAAGTGGACTATAAGTGAACCCCCAATCTAGATTACAACTTGGACCAAACCATTCACAACACCAGATCACATGGGACCTAAACAACTCCCAAAATATTTATGGCCCTAATTAACTTAGTAAATAAATCAATTTTAAGCAAATTAGGGGATAGCTATAACAAGGGCTACTGGATCGACACCTCCTAAAATTCCCATAAATTTTCAGTACATAAGGAATACCAAGTTTAGGCTACCATCCAAATTTCACCTCATTTTGACAAGTATACTATTCTACACAAAAAAGACAAGGCAGCACCTATAAATAGACCTAAAAATACTTTGTACTATGAAGTATACCAAACCTCAGGTCCCACTACATCAAGAGCTACCTCATGTTATATAAGAGGCCTACAAAAATTATCAACCCAAAACCAGTTCAACAAAAAGCATTTTTGAATTATTCCAATAATAGCCCTAGAATCCCACTTGAACTACAACATCATATTTTTCCATAACAAGTGATCATGTTAAGCATTACACATGAAGTACATGTCAATACAAGATGAACAAGATAAGACTCACATTTTTCTGAGCTATAAATAATTACTTATGAATTTCCTAAGATTATAAGCATTACACAAATTAAATCTAAACTCAATATAAAAGTATCTCAAACAGGGCATTTCATATTTTCTATGCATAGCTCACCAATAAGAAAAATACTGCAATTTGAATCACTCAATTTGGACTTAAAATGAGCAAGTTATGAATTTTGGAAGATTTACAACATTTTCTGGAAATCATTTTCAAAAACATAAAAGGGCCTAAACTGCTACGCGTACCCCACGCCGTCCCCCGCGGAGGCTGACGCGCTGTCAGGCGCGGCTACGCGCACACGGCGCCGTGCACCCTAGGTGCACACACGCCAGGGGCACTGACGGGTGGGACCCGGTCAACGGGCCCACCTGTTGGCCTCCCGAGGCGGAGCCCTGACTTTGACCGGTGAGAGCTCGCCGGCGGCGAGGTCTCCGGTGACGAGGTCAGCACCATCGTGCTCAGGATGGCAACGCGAGCTCAATGGTGTAGAAGATGAAGCCTACAACGCACTACAGCGGCGGGCGCGACGAACGGCGGCGAGGAGCGGCGCGGCTCAACGGCGGGTCGCCGGAGCGGACCACGGCGGGTCTCTTCGCGAAGCCTACGGGCTTCGCTAGGCCAAGGCGGATCGAGCATGCGTATTTCGGGGTGAAAATGATGGCGAGCGCGAGCTGGCGGCGGCGCCGAAGGAGCTCGCCGGAGCTCGGCTCCCGTCGGCGGGGAAGAAGACGGCCGATTGGCCTCTACCTTGGGGCAATTCGATGCAAGGGTACGCGGTGAAGGTGGAGCGGAGCAAGGCAGTTCCGGTGACGTGCTCAGGGGAGGAAATGGTGGTGTGGTGTGGCAGCTAGCCGGCGAGGCTCTCGGCGGCGGCCATGGCGAGCTCCGCGGCTGCGCGGTGGAGGCGAGGAGGGAAAATTGAGGTGGGGCAAGTGTGTGCGGAGGCGAGGCGTGTGTTTTAAGGCTGCTTGGCTCGTCCAATTTGGACCGAAGGGGTGTTCATGGGCGCGGGAGCGGAGGCGGACGACGGCAATGGTGCTCGGCTCCAGGCGCTGCAGCGGCTCCGCGGCAGCGGGGAAGCAAGGCGATGGCAGGCGGGCGTGCGCGTGGGTGCTCGAGTGCCCGTGCACGCGACCATTGCCTCGTCGCGACCCTCTTGGTGGCTCTGCGTGGCGGCGAGCGGTGTGTGGTCGGTGGTGACGGCGAGCCGACGCGGCGCGCGTAGCGTGCGCGAAGCGCGAGGGCGAGCATGGCGCACGAGCGAGCGGGCGGTGTCGGCGTGCGCGCGTGCTCGTTAGCGATCGGGCGCGAGCGAAGCGGCGGCGAGGGCGGCGCGACGGCGCTGCGGTGCTCGTCGCGCGAAGCGAGAGGGGGAGCGGGGGAATGATGACGGGTGGGGCCCGGGGTGGGTCCCACTCGGTCAAGATTTTAACGAAGTTTGACCCCCTGTAGATTCCAAAATATTGCGAATTTGAAAAAACTTAAAACATGAAAGTTACTCCATTTCACGAGTAGAATAATCTTCATGTAGAAAGTTTTTGCTAATTCGACCTAGATTTGAAAGTGTGCATTAGGGTCAAATTACACTTATAAAAAATATTATTTTTCCATATTCCCCTTTCTGTTTTTGCCCTTTTTGAAGGCCTTAAAAGCATTTTCATGACTTGGTGTAAAAACAAAGTTTTCTCCAAATAATTTTCTTTATAAACTCTCTTAAGGGTCCGACTTGATCTGAGCAATGTAAACAGGACTTTTTGAGAAAAGTCTGGAAACTAATATATATATATTTAACCAAAATCTATTTCACCGAAGGAAACAAGCAATCAAGCAACCCAGTCAATGATGAGCATGATATGCTTATAAGATGATTATGCTCATGAAGTGCAAGGTTTATTATGCCGAAAACTGGAGTTGTTACACGCGCTCCCACCAAGGGACAAAAAGGCATGCATACCGTGATGGAGGCGGATAGGCTTGCCGCAAAAATAGACCTACTCCTGAAAAAGATTAATGGTGGTGCCATCAATGATGCATCCGGCACCGTCAACGCCATGGACGCTCGCATGACGTGCGAGATCTGTGGTGAAGCTGGACACTCGGGGAATGACTGCCCCGAGACCCGTGAAGAGGCCGCCTACCTCAACAATGGGTTTCGCCAGCAGCAAGGAGGAGGAAATGGCTGGAATAACCAGTCCGTCCTCCATTCCAAGGTAATTCGAATTACGCCTCCGGGTTTAATTCGAATCAACCTTCATTGAAGGACCTGGTTTACGGCCAAGCCAAGATCAACGAAAATCTTACCAAAAAGATGATCCAAAATGACAAGATTTTGGAAAACATGAATAACAAGATAGAGGGCCTATCATCACCGTCAAGAACCAAATGAGCTTCAACAAGATGATAGAGACCCGGCTCGCCCAAATTGCCGCGGCGATCCCGACAAACGCCGACACGAGCACGATCCGGGGCAACCCAAGGTCCCGCCCGAGTCGATAAACATGGTCGCGACAGGGTTTGGTCACCCTGTTAAGCCAAGCAAGCTTGGGGGGGGGGGGGGGGAAGAAATAAGCGCACCGACAAAAGCGGGTCGGTAAGTACTTTCTTGCTACTCGAAAAAAAAGAGAAGAAAGAAAAGAGAAAGAGTAGATGAGAGAAGAGGAAAAAAAGGGAGAGAGAGAGTAGATGAAAAAAATATATAGAATAAAACTTCTTATCGAAAAAGAAGAGAGAGAAGATTTATTTTAGAAAAAAAAAATGATTTTGAATGGCCGGGCGGAATCACCAACGGCTAGCGCCAAGGGCTAGCCATTGGCGCCCAACGGCCAAAACCGGGCAACGGGGGCCCGCTGGGCGCGCACGCCGAGCGCGGCCGCGCCCGATCTGCGAGTGGGGCCCGGGCCGGCGGCCAACGGCTCCTAGCCGTTGCCCCTCCCCCTTGCTGCTGGTGATCCGGCTATAAAAGGAGGGGGTGGCCGGGGTGAGCAACCACCTCCCATTTCTCACACTCTCACTCTCTTTCACCCCCATTTCCCATACAACAAGCTTCCACAAGCAATCCTTGAGCAAGAGAGCAAGAGTTAGAGCTAGTCTCGGGTGTGGAAAATCAACTTCCACTAGTTCTTTCGCACCCGAGAGCTAGCCACCGGCGTAGTCCGCCATGAGCGACTACAGTTCGTGGGGGTACGGTGAGGCCTCGAGCTCTTACCAAGGTGCCCCCTACGAGCCAGAAGCGGCCGAGGAAGCGGCGCCCGCAACCCCCGAGCCCGAGGGGATCTACGCGGTCGACGCCCCGTACCTCGACCTGGAGGGAGAGCAGGAGCTGAAGAGGTACCATCGCCTCAAGGATCGGCTCTTCAACCACACGACGGTCTACGACGCCAACCTCATCGAGAAAATAGGTATGGACACCAACTTTGAAATTATTTGGAAGGCGGTTGGTTGGGAAAACATCGAGCCCATCAATGAGCAAGGTTCGCGTCTCTTGACCATCCAGTTTCTTTGCACACTTGATTATGATGATGAGCGTATTTACTTCCGTTTGTTTGGCACGGAGTATCATCTTACTTGGGGGGAACTCGCTCATCATCTAGGCTTTCACTATAAGTGTGCACTTAAGCTAGATGCATCCATCCCTGGCTTTGATCGCAATTCTTTTTGGGAGAAGATTTCGGGTAGGGTAGAAGTTGGACCTTTCAAACCCCTGAACATGCAGATCCAACACCCTACCCTTAGACTCATGCATCGTTGGATTTCTATGACTTTGTTTCCTGCTGGCAAGACTAGATGGGTGCATTCTGTAGAGCTTAAGCTTCTCTATGCCGTGGTTCACAAGTTCAAGGTCGCTCCTGTGAGGGAGATGTGCCTCCATTGGCTAGATATGGTTAAGAAGTCTTATGCTATCGATTGCACCTCTCTTGTTACTCGCATTGCCAATGCCGTAGGAGCACTAGATGGTAACGATGTTGAGTACATTCCTCTTGATCGGCCGATTTGCGATTTGCGTGCCCTAACCCAAGGACACACTTTGAAGGCCGATGGGAAAGATCATATCTGTTTCTTCTTTGCCGGTTATGTAAATAAGATTCGGTTACCTAACCCGGATCTCTATTTATATAACTGTGACGTGCTCACCTTTGATTTAAAGACTACAGAAGAAGCACGCGAGGGAAGAACAGGACTCCGAGAGCCACTAGAGGAGGGGCCGAGGCTTATGCACGGCGACTCCCCTGCTCGACGGATGCTCTGTCATGGCCTCCCCCCCGGTATGGTTATGGCGGATGGGAGGCCTACCAGGGCTACGCAGGCTACTCGGGGTGGGAGCAGTACCCGCAGCCAGCACAGACCACTGAGGGGGCATGGTCCGATGCAGGGACCGACGAGTGGGAGCGACAGAGGCGGTACACTGTCGACTCACCACCACCAGAGCAGGAGCCGACGCTGGCCTCAGTCAATGCACGCATTGGACAGCTGCAGATCCAGACGAACGACATCAGGAACACCCTGGGCGGCTTCATGCATTCGACGACCTAACAACATATGTGATACAAGTATGCCCACTTACATACCTACCCAAAACTCCACTCTCAGCTTTTAGTGGTAGGAGGAAGGCAAAAATCTAAAAATGCCTTTGGTGAGGTTACTATACACTTTGAGCGATCGAGTGGGTCATTTGAGGAACTTGGTTTATTTATAAAAACTTACAAAACCTCCGGACTGAAAGTTGATCTTGGGACGAATGAAAAGCACCGGTCTTTGAAACTGTTCTATTTTGCAATCGCCCAAGACTTGAGAAAATTAGAAGCCCCACTCCATCAGGAATCATAGAGAGATACAATTGCCAATTTATTCAAATAGCAGTAGAACGCTCTCTTTTAGCTTGTACACTTGAGATATAATCGGCATCGTAGCAACCCCGATCAACAACCCAAAGCAAAGACTTGCTCGGGACGAGCAAGGGGTAAGCTTGGGGGATCTTGTTGGCGGTCCTTAACTCAGATTTTTACCCGCCAACTATAGGTCATTATGGGGGAAATAAATATTTTATTCCACATATATCTTTACTATTGACCTAGTTCCACCTAGTTCCACTATTGACCCGCAAGAGAACAAGGGCCAGCCACCTGGGGTCGAAATGGGCCAAAAGCACCAGCATGGACAAGACCCAGATGGCGGCCCAGGCCCACCTGCGAAAGGCGGTCAGGGGGCGGAGCCAACCAGGCGCGGGCGCGGCTGTGGCGCGCGCGCCCACCCTGCCGCCAGGTGGGCCCGGCCAAAGGCGGTTGCCTCCTTCCATCTGAGGGATGACGGTTTTGCTGGTGATTTTACACCACTGCCCCCGAACCGCCTTCTGGGGGTTATAAATGAAGAGGAGAGGCCCCCCACCTTCACACACACCATTTGGAGCCATCTCTACACCTCACACTTGTTCTTTAGCATTAGTGTTAGTCATTTGGAGCTAGGCAAAGCTACTTGGAGAGCTTGTCTCCAGGAGGAAAAGCTACATCTTTGGTATAAATCTATGGAGCGTTCTTCCTTAGTCAAGTTCTCATTACATTTATATAGTCGTGCATATGAACTAGAGTATAGTCTAGTACACGATATATTCGATGATCAAGAACTAGGCCATAGTTTTTGTGAGAGTTGTTCATCGTTCATATGTTTTACTTGTTTAGATTAGATTGTAGGCGAGGAATAGCGGTTCGATGTGCCTTCGGGCTTGCCTATGTTCTAGCTCGTCCATCCATAGGGTGGGAGTCCTGGGGGACGTAGGTAGCTCCTTAATATGCGGACATGGTGTCCGGATGTGAGAACCTTCGGATATGTCGACATGCCACGGTTGAGGTGGTAGGCGGCGGTGGTGACAGCCCTGTCCGTCCTTTGTAATCCCCACGTTCGCATGTTGAGTAGGAGTTCGTAAATGCCGCCATCGATCAAGCGGACCGGTTGCCGCGGTCTCCACATATTCCTAGTCTATAGTCGAGTCTTGACT
The DNA here is from genome assembly GCA_018135685.1 of Themeda triandra. Classification (NCBI taxonomy): domain Eukaryota; kingdom Viridiplantae; phylum Streptophyta; class Magnoliopsida; order Poales; family Poaceae; genus Themeda; species Themeda triandra. The sequence continues at coordinate 186,825 of JAENPR010001066.1, read as the reverse complement.
TGTATAACATGTGGAATTAGCTGTTCTAGCATTGACTATATAGGACCTGCCTGCTCCGCGTAGATTATTCTTTATTCTTTATTTTACCTTTATTCCTTTGAGGTTGCTCTAAGTGTGTGTCCACTATCCCAACTACCGTATGCTTACCCCTGTATAGCACATTGGTCGGTTTCTCCTCATGCTAGATATTATATTCATACCCATGCTAGATTACTTAACTACCCCATGCCTTCCTTTGGGAAATTATAAATAACGATACCCTGAATACTTCCGGGTGAAATGCTGCAACGATAGATCCGTGCGCTTGCGGATATTTATCTAATAGGATGTGATCTATCTCTTGGCAACACTCGTGTAGTTGCTAGAACAAGTTTCTAGTAAATATGCCGAGTAAAGCCATTTAGCTTTTCTGGCGCTGTTATCAGAATTGGGCTCTAAGTCTATTTTGGTAATCGTGCTAAGAAATGCCAACAAGACCTAGCGCCCCTTAGAGGGTTCCCTACCTCCAACCGGGGTGTCTAAGGACACCTTGTGGGGGCCTAGTGGGACGACGACATGGAGAAGACGGGTCTAGCAAAGGTGATTTTGTAGGCAACAGTGTTCTAGGGGAGAGGCCGGCGTAAGAATCCCCTCTTCGGAGATGGTAGCAACCCTAGGGGCTGCGGCGCCTTCAGCACCTGTGAAGATTTCTATGAGAAGAGGGTTGATCTGGTGGAGACGGATCTCGTTAGCAGAGGCGGCGAAAGAGGATATCCTCTGGATAGAGACAAAGGACTCTGGCAGAGGCGATAGCCATGGTTCCAATGACGATGGTTGTCCTGTGGGAGGCAAAGGCCTTGGAATGCGGTAAAGTTGAAGCGGATCTGTCGGCTCACATCTGCGACTAGACGACGTCGGATGAAGGTGGGCTAACCGGCAAAACTAGGTGTGACCTCACTTAAAGCGGATGAAGATGGCACCAACGGAGGTTTGTAGCGATGGTGCATTAGGGGTGGCGATGACTCGACGACTTCCACTCACCAATTCTAGCCGTTTGTCGTTAAGTAGGGATGTGTTAAGATCATAGTTTTTTATTATTTTGGTTGTGTATATTCTTCGTGGATATAGAGGTCGGATTAATGAATTTATTATGTAAAAAATTGCGTTCACCACTTTGCTTCGTCCATCTCTCCTATCCTCAAGTGTGTTGCTATGCTTCCCTTCTCAAATTCCATCGTCTTGTTGTACCGGATTATATTATCATCGGAATTTATATGTTTGTCCAAATAGTCCAAGTCCACGAAACAAGTGAAATTCACTAGGGATCCTTAAATTTGTCCTGCATTCTCAAGTAGGTCCATGTATTTTTAAAACAATTTTTTTTTCTCCAATTTACCTACCCAAAAAATCAGATTTTGAAAGTACAAGAACCTACTTGAGAATGTGGGGTAGTTTAAGGACCCAGTGGATTTCACGTTTATATAAACACCTCTACTCCACCGAATGGTAAAACTCCGTGCTCTAAATTAAAGAAAATATTGATATGATTTTTTTTAGCCAAACGCCTAGCCTTATCATCTCTAGATCCACAAAAACTCCAGATCTTACATCTAGATCCGTGGATCTCTTGGAGCACCTTTAAGAGGTTCTATGAAAACTGTTAACACCGAGAATTTGGTCGGGAATATGACGGTGGACCCACAGCGGCGAGAGAGAGGGATTCGGCAAATGCATATGTGGTCGGCTAATTTCCATGTGTTCGGCAAATGGCCAAGCGGTCGGCAAGCTTGCTTTATTTGAAGGCGGAGAAAGGAAAAAGGAAGCGATCAAAAAGGGAAGGAGTCGTGATGGTCAAGGACTCCGATTATGGATAGAGTTAGCGTGTCTTTGTCTTTCCAATTTTGTTTAGATAGTTCGTAAGTTCTTAGAACTCATGTTACATCCCGGGGTATAAATATAAACCCTCGACCATTGTAATAAGGGTTCACAACCAAATCAATACAACCGGCTACGTGCCACCCTTCGAGTCCTTTAGTCGTGTCGTCGAGTTCTTCGAGAGGGCCAATCGATCCGTCGACCTCCGTAAGTCCCGGCAACCTTGCTATCATGTCTAGTATCGTGCGGCGGATTTAGATTATGATGCAAGTAGTCTCATCCGTTTTGCTTAGTATCGTGCGGCAGATTTAAGCTTAATGACGGGAAGTTTTTGCTTGTGCCTTGTATCGTGCGGCGGATTAAGACATGAGTAAAGATAGTTATCGGCTCTTTTAGATTTGGCATGATCTAATAGATTCATTAAGTTATCACGTGTTGCTTGCTTTATTTAATGTTTAATTATTGCAACACTCTTTTGCCCAATCTAGATTGATACTCTTTCGGCTTGTTGATCGTTCCTTTCATGCTTATTTGATATTCAAGTAGATCAAGCTCATATAGCCGAATTAGATCGATCTAGATTGTCACGTGTTGTGGGTTCATTCACGTTAGATGTAGATAAGCCTTGACAGACCGGGTACCGTGCGGCGATGCGAGTCTTTGGGTTACTCTAGAGCTAGTCATCCGGTGGACTAGAGATCGGTTTAATCGATAGGTTCCTTTTACATGTTACTTGTTTGTTCCTTCTTCATGGACCCCGATTCGGCAATCTTGCCGATACGGTTATGCTTATACATGTAGCGAGTATTTATAGATCTGTTAGGTAATTACGTGCTTTTAGCTCTTTATTGTTAGATTGTATCATGCGGTGGATTGATCTAGTAGTAAGGAGTGGTGTAAATTCATAGCAAGTGGTATCATGCGGTGGATTAGCTTGCTTGAGTTTATGCTCGACGGGTTTATGAAGGCTAGACGTGCGGCAGACTAGTTGGAGTAGCCTATGCATGTGTTATCTAGTAGATTTATATCTATAAGTTACTTATCCTTAATTAATAGTGCTTGATGATGCTTTAAACCTGAGATGTAGTTTGATATGCTTTAATAATTTAATCTTGTTCAAACATGTCTTCATTTACTGTATTCGGCAAGTTCGTTCTGTTTATATCAGTTATGTTACTTTAGCCGAATGAACTGCAATCTGTTGGCGAGATAGCTTCTATAGCTATGTGTCGTCGTAAGTGGCTTCGGGGCCGTAAAGATGGAACTGCAGGTCTCACCCGGACGTTCCGTTATGATCTTACCGTTTTATCCCTTGTCGATTTTCGGTCAAATCGGCGGCACGCCACCGGATTCAAACGCCGGGCACCCAATTGAAGCTAGGCTTTCCGGCTTGCTTGTGTGTGAGACACGGTGCGCCACATTTTGTGTCAACACACTTTTTGGCACGCCCGGTGGGACAACTTCTCGGTCTAGGATGGGATCGGAAATTGACAACGATCACGTTCTAAACGTGACCATAGACGAGCTGCGACGAGCAACGCCGGATAGTGGAACGAGGCAATGGAGCAGGTTTCAGCGAAATGTCTAATGTCTTTTTCCAAGAACAAGAGTGGCGAGTGATCGTCAAGCAATCAACGCCACGAGTTCTTCTCGCTGGTCGATCGACATTGCGACGAGGAGGAAATGCGAGAGGGTAGTTGCAGCCATATACAAAGCTGTGGGAGACACTATGTTGAATCACAACACAGCTTTTCTGGGCACCTTCCGCAAAATCATGGCGACACTTTTGGTCCAGCGGTTGACAAACGCTTTGAAGAAAGATTTGGAGAGCTTCTTGGGCCGGTGTACTTCAATACTCGGCAATCTTCGGGGAAGTCAACTGGAGGAGAAGAGATGATCGGTACAAGCAAGGATGGAGCTGTTCATGATGAAAAAGAGAAGCCTCCATTTGCCGAGCAGCAAACTTATGGTCAAGTAACTTTTGGTGCAACAACGAGATATACCCGCATCTGCTTACAAGATCGCCCCAAAGTGGCAAATAGATTGCGAGAAGAGTGTCTATGGAGATGGGTACAATGAATTCACGATTACGGTGCTCGAGTGCTTTGCCGAATCCGAGGTACGGGAGTGCATCGGAATGCCTTCTAGAAGACGAGGGGAGCAAAAGATGCAAATGATGAACTCCTAAAGCGAAATGGGCGATATGATGCGAGAATCAATTCGGCTGAAACCAAAGCATCGACATATGCATACAAATCTCCTTTCCCGAGTGGTACAATAGGGTAGCTCTTCCACCAAGAGTTAAGCCACCAACAGATTTGACCAAATTCTCTCGGTCGGGATGACACCGTACCATTGAACATGTCGCGAGATATCGATGCAACTTGGAGAAGCTGCTGATGAAGCTTGGAGGATCGAGATATTTTCCTATGTCTCGACGGGCCGGCTTTCACATGGTTTGCATCGCAGCCGGCTAATTCCATTGGTACATGGGCGGAATTGGAGCAAAAGTTCCATTCATACTTTTATACGGGAACCAATGAAAAGAAGATGGTTGATCTTTGGGCTATGAGGATGAAGACTACGAGACACCAATGGAGTATCTTCGTAGATTTAGAGAAGCGAAGAACATGTGCTATTCTCGACTATTCCCGATGATCAACTCGCACAATTGGTCATTGCGGGCATGCTTTGCCACATATCGAGACAAGCTATTCGGCATGGAGTTTGAAGACCTTGGACAGCTTGCACAAAAGCGACGAATGAGCAATCAAGCCCAAGGATTCGAAAGAGATGCTCGTTTTCGAAGAAGTGCAACCGTTGACATGTATCGGGGATTTCTAGAAGAAGCATCGAATATGAAGATGAAGATGAAATAGGCTGCTGCGAGTTGAGCTGGACAAAAGAGCCTACTTTGGTCGATCATCGATGGGTGAAGCGAAGCAAAAGGGATCTTATGATTTTGATGTCGAAAAGCGAGATAAGCTCTTTACGTATCGATCCAAGAGGGACGCGTCAAGGCGCCGCCGAAAGGACATCCTATCTTTGCGCCTCGAAGGGGTAAAGGATAAAAAGTACTTGTGGGTTTCATGATACAAGTTCTCATCATATCAATGATTGCCGAGTGTTCAGGGTAAAGATTCAAAAAGCTATTCAAGATGGACACTTGAGATTTGATGGCAAAATGAAAGTAGACAAAAACCCATTCCCTCAGAATATGATCTCTTTCTCTATAGGCATGGTTGATGCCAGTGAGTCCAAGGAAAAGGGAAAGATGAAGGTTCTGACCTCTGAGAGAGCCAAGGAGAGTGGTGCTGTTGACCCTGATCGGCAAGTTACCAAGGAAGAAGTGCAACAAGTACGGTTCAGAAATAGCCGAACGAGAGAAGGGTCGGACTTCGAGATGCGGCTAAGGGAAATTGCTGAATACACGCTGATCCGAAGCGCGAGTTACGACGACACTTGTTAAATAAGTGGCGGTGGGAAAAGAAGATGGAATATGATGAGGAACAGCGGTACATTGAAGAGGAGCGCGGAGTTCATGGCGAACGTCGGAGATATGAAGCGAAGTGCGCCAAAGAGAACAAGAAGAGTACGGGAGAGAACAAGAGCAATCTCATTGGAACTGTTCCTTCTTCGACACTTGTTGGAATGAAGGCTTGAAGTTGTACGCCGGGAACAATTGCCACCGAATGCGGTGATCAATATTCGGAGTACGGGCAATCTCGAGTCAACCGTCCCCCATTCATAATAGACTTGGAATGAAAGTTCCGGAGAACGATCGGCGCCTAAAAATAAACAGTTTTGATGGACATCAGAGGAAAAGATTTGCAGATCTAGCTTGGGCTCATAGCAATGTTCATAATGCGGAAGAAAGCTCATACGGGTGGCAAAGAGGTCAATGGTGTCCTCCTGGTTTGAGGAAAAGCCGAGAAGAGAAGAGTTCGGCGTTTGAGAAATCAAGAGGCTGAAGCGGAATTAGCCGAAAAGAAACCGGTGTGGCGTCCTAAGAAAAAGGATGATGGACAGGGTCCTTCGGCTGATACTAACATGGTGTTCTTTATCCCATTGGAGTTTAGAGCTCCTGAAGATCAAGAAGTTCGAGATGAAGTGTATTCAGACTTTGATGAAACTGAATGCCGAGACCTGATGGCTCAACTTGTGTTGACTCGGCAAGCAATCTTTGACAAGCCAGTTAAGAACCGTCATATGAAACCATTATACCTAAAGGGATATGTCAATGGCAAACCTTTAACCAAGATGCTTGTTGATGGAGGGGCTGCTATCAATATTATGCCCTATGCTACTTTCGAAAGCTTGGTATGACAAGTGAAGATTTCTTTAGACCGACATGATCCTTAGGGATTTTGTGGCAATGCTTCGATACTCGTGGAGCGGTACATGTGGAGCGATGATTGGATCCAAGACTTTGATCACTACTTTCTTTGTCATTGATGGCAAGGGGGCATATAGCATGCTTCGGGAAGAGATTGGATCCATGCTAATTGCTTTGTGTACCCTCAACTATGCATCAAATCCTTATTCGGTGGATAGGAGATGATGTAGAAATTGTTCAAGCGATGATTCGGTGAGTGTTGCCACTTCCGAGCCTCGCTTATTGGGAGTATGATGGACTAGACTCGCCTTTCGGGTAAGATATGGAAGGAAGGTCCTGTCAATGTGTTCGACAGAGATCAACGGCCGATCCAAGCGGTCGGCTCGACAAGAACTTTTAATGGGCAATCCAATCGATGGCAACAAAGGCAAAGCGGGTCGTGGTTTCATGTCGGCCGACAAGTTAGAAGAAATCAATGTTGGTGATAGCACAAAGTCAAGGCCGATGTATATCGGTGCAGATTTAGACCCGAATATAAATTGAAATTAATAGAGTTGCTTTGAAGGAGTTCAAAGATTGTTTTGCTTGGGATTACACGAGAGATGCCTGGATTGGATCGATCAATTGTTGAGCATAAGTTGCCTATAAAACCTGGATTTCGTCCCTTCAAACAACCTCCATGAAAAATTTATAAAGAGGAGGTATTGGCCGATGTAAAGAAAGAAGTTGAAAGACCGATTGAAGCAAACTTTATTCGGCCATGCGGGTATGCGAGTGGATCTCAAACATAGTACTGTCTACAAAAAGAATGGGAAGATGAGAGTATGCATAGATTTCGAGAGATCTCAACAAAGCTACTCCCATGGATGGTTACCCAATGCCGGTTGCCGATTTACTAGTGGATGCGCGCGGGGTATGAAGTCATCGGCTTTATGGATGGCAATGCTTGGCTATAATCGATTTTCATGGCGGTTGAAGATATTGCAAAGACGCATTCGGATGTCCTGGCCACATTGGGTTATTTGAGTGGATAGTGATGACATTTGGATTGAAGAATGCTTTGGTGCAACTTATCGAGAGCCATGAACTATATCTTTCACGAGTTGATCGGCAAAATTGTAGAAATTTATATTGATGATGTGGTAGTCAAATCCAGAGACCATGAAGGACATTTAGCCGATTTGAGGAAAACTCTGGAGTGCACAAGGAGACATGGCTTAAAGATGAATCCAAATAAGTGTGCTTTTGGAGTCTCGGCTGGTGAGTTCTTGGGGTTCTTGATCCACAAAGGAGGGATAGAAGTTGGGAAAAAGAGCATGGAAGCAATAGACAAAGTTGTGCCCCCAACTAACCTTACGAGTTGCAATCATTGCTTTGGGCAAGATCAATTTCGTGAGAAGATTCATATCCAATTTATCGAAAGAGTATTGCCTTTCTCTCCATTGTTGAAGCTCAAGAAAGATCGAAATTTGTGCAGGTGACATACGGCAAAAGGCTTTTGATGAGATCAAGCAATATATGAAGGCACCACCCGTATTGGTACCTCCACAACTTGAGAAGCCTTTCAAGGCGTATGTGGTGGCCGATAGCCTAACAATAGGATCGGCCCTCATGCAAGAGTTTGATGGAAAAGAGAGGGTAATAGCTTACCTTAGCCGAAAACTGCTAGATCCTGAAACAAGGTATTCGGCTATAGAGAAGCTTTGTTTGTGTGTTTATTACTCATGCACAAAATTTCGGCACTATTTGTTAAATGCCGAATGTGTGGTGATATCTAGTTTTGATGTAATTAAACACATGTTGTCAATGCCGATTTTAAATGGAAGAATCGGCAAATGGGTACTAGCACCGTCGAGTTCAATTTAAAGTATGAGTCGGCAAAAGCGGTGAAAGGACGAGGCAATTGCCGATTTTATTACCCAACATCGTGATTTATCTCGTTGATATGATTAACATTGCCCCATGGGCATTATTTTTTGATGGATCATCATGTGACAAAGGTGGTGGTGCTTGGTATTCTTTTGATATCCCCACGAGGAAAGACATTTGAGTTTGCTTTTTCAATTGAATATCCTGTCACTAACAATCAAGCGAGTATGAGGCTTTGCTTAGAGGACTTCGGCTGTTAATAGAAGTGAAGGCTGTTGCTGTTGAAGTATTTGGTGACTCTGAATTGGTGATCAATCAATTGACAGGGCAATATGAATGCAAAAATGATGTGCTGCAAGGGTACCATGAACAATGTAGGGGACTTCGAAAAGCTTTTCGGTAGTTACTTTGCATCATATACCCGAGAGAACACAATGGAGAAGCAAACAAATTAGCTCAAGCCGCATACGGATATGGGAAAATCATGAAGTCTATACAGCGAGAAGAAGGTGCTTTCAATTCTGATCAGATAAGTAATGACTGGAGAAGTGACATTATCAATTATCTGAAAGACCCATCTCAAAAAGTTTCCCGAAGGCTCAGGTATAAGGCCCTTAAATTCGTAATTCTTGATGATCAATTGTACCACAAGTCTATAGATGGAGTGTTGCTCAAGTGTTTAAGTCAAGAAGAAGCTAAAAAGATTATGTTTGAAGTTCATGAAGGAGCTTGTGGTGCACATCGATCGGCCTACCGAATGAAGTGGATAATCGAAGAGCGGGTACTTTTGGCCGACTATGTTGGAGGATTGCTTTGAATATTACAAAGGGTGTCGAGATTGTCGATATTTGGTAATGTTCAAAGAGCACTGCATCTCGCTTCCGAATCCAATAATCAAACCTTGGCCGTTCGGAGGATGGGGTATAGATTTAATTGGACAGATCAATCCTCCATCTAGCAAAGGACACAAATTTGTTTTGCGGCAAATGATTATTTCACCAAGTGGGTTGAAGCTATCCCTTTGAAAAAGGTCACATCGAAAAATATGATCGGTTTATCAAAGAACATATAATTCATAGGTTTGGGATCCCACGAGACCATTACAACGATCGGGGACTCGGTTCACTTCTTCGAGTTTTGTGACTTTGCCGAAAGCATGGGGATAAGGTCAGTATAATTCTTCTCCTTATTATGCGCAAGCCAATGGCCAAGCGAGAGGCATCAAATAAGATCATGATCAAGATTATTCAAAAGAAAATCGATGAGAAGCCAAGGAGATGGCACTTGGTCCTTAATGAAGCATTGTGGGCTTACCGAATGGCTTGCCATGGATCCACACAAGCATCTCCATATGAGTTGGTTTATGGACATAATCTTTGTGATGCCGTGGGAGTTGCAATCGGGATCAAGAAGAATTGAGTTGCAAAAAGATCGACGGATAAAGATTATAAGGATTTAATGATGGATGAATTAGAAGATTTACATTTGATTCGTCTTAAAGCTTTGGAGAACATTGAGAAGAATAAAATGCGTGTTGCCAAGTACTACAATAAAAAGGTTAAAGTTAAGCAATTTGCAGAAGGAGAATTGGTTTGGAAAACAATATTGCCGATTGGTACCAAAGACAAAACATTCGGTAAGTGGTCTCCGAATTGGGAAGGACCTTTTCGGGTTGTTAGTTGTGCACCTGGCAATGCATATATATTGAAAACGCTGTTTGGAGAAGAACTTACTAGAGCCATCAATGGCAGATACCTTAAGAAGTTTTATCCAAGTATCGAAGTTGGATCTTGACTATGGCTCTGGCATGGATGTGGCATAGCCGATTGAATAAAATCGTCTTCAGAACAAAGGAAAGAAGTTGGAGAGAAATAGCCGATATTATTATCGCCTCTAGTGCAAAAAATAGCCGATATCGTGTGTATCGTCTTCAGAACAAAAATAGCCGATACAGTTGTATCGCCTTTAGTCGATTTTTAAAAAAAGTATAAATAAACAGTTTGATCTTATCTCTCACCGATAGGTTTATCGGGAGAAGATAAAGAGAATTGAAGTACTACGCTACAAACCGTCAAGTCGTGGAACAGGGACCGAGATCTAATCGGCTAAGATGATGTCATGCGATTCGGGAGATTTCGCTCGGGAAGAGTGTTGCGATCGAGTTCTAGCTAAGGAAAAATTTGCAAAAAGGCAAATGCGACGGATAAACAACATCACGGACAAGCAAGAACAAGGAAAAGACCAACATTCTTCATTAAAGTTTTTATTTACAACCCGCGCCAATCCTAATACAAGCTACTCCTCTTCTTCGGTGAAGAGCTTGTTGAGGGACGGACTCGGGTTGGTGGCGTTGGCCATGGCGTCGGCATGGGCGTCGTACCCGCCCGGGGAGGCCCTCGATGTCGTCGACCTCGTGGGGAGCCCGCCGCGGAAGCCAGTCGGCATCGGAGTATAGTCGTCCCCGGTCCAGGACGACATCCCCGCCAGGCCGAGGGAGGTGCCGAGGCGCACGCCGTGAAGGGCAACCTGGTCGACTTGACCAGGTATCGCCTCGAGGCGATCTGCCAGGGTCGCCCCCTGGGCGTTCACGTGGTTGGCCGCCGCGGCCCGCCACCTTCAGGCGGTCCAGCTCCGCGGAGAGGTCTGCAGAGGAACATAAGAAAGATCAGTGAGCGGATGAATCGAGAAGAACGGAAAATCGAAGACAATTGTTGAAGAATTAATACTGGTAATGGCCTCGCTCAGCTACCGGCAGTTGTCCTCCAACTCCAGCTGAGCGATCCCAAACTTCTTGGTTTCTTCACCAAGAAGCTCCATCGCCTCGTCGCGCTCGCGGCGGTACGCGGCGGCGTCATAATGGCTGTACGGCGGGATCTCCTCGTCGTTCCTGTCCCATATAGGACGGTACGAAGAGGAGGACCCCGACGAGGCCGAGGCGGAAGCCGGTGCCGGAGCAGGAGCAGGAGCCGGGGCTGGAGCCGGAACCGGCGCGGGGGTAGAGGCGTCGAACGCCGCGGCCGGCGCCAGGAAACGCCATTGGCCGGTGCTGATCCTCGCCGTCCTACAGGTAAAGTGCAATCAAGATCGGCTAAAACAAAAAGAAACCGCAAACAAGATGGAGAGGTTATCTCTTACTGCAGACGGCGACCACCACGGCTGCTTCCCTCCGCCGCATCCGCTGCAGGAGCAGGAGCGGAAGCAGAAGAAGGAGTGTGGGTGCCGGCCCGGGCGACCCGCCTCCGGACGTTGGCGACGTAGTCGCCGGTGTTCCCGACGGCCCTGAAACAGATCGAGAAGATGAACAACCGCAAGGGAGCAGAGACTCAGATCGGGTAAAAATTATCAAGCAGCACAACTCAAGGGATTGAAAATCTCACCGCCGGCGCCGGTTCTTTGCTTCCTCTCGCCTCGTCCCGAGCGGGACGCTTGTTGCGATCACCGCCGCTCGCCATTGGTGGTGGTTGGGGTTTTTGGGGCTTGAAGGCGGAGAGGAAGTGGAAGAGATTGAAGATGATAGCAACCGCTTTGTGCTTGATGTGATGATGGTGGGAGCCGACGGTCCTATTTATGAACGTGGGAGCCGTGGCGATGACTCGGGAAAGCCAAGCGACGGGATAGGGTTTCCACACTTATGGGCCGATGTTGAGTTGGGCCGAGCCCATCACCGCCGGCGATTCGGTTACCATACGCTCGGTCGGCTAAATAGGCGATGAGAGCTATTCGGCTAAAGTGAGCGCTTGAGGCGGCGCAGTTACATTCGGTTAAAATGCACGAGTACGGTTGTGATTGGAAGAACCGAATGATAACGAAGCGAGAGAAGAAAGAGAAAAACAAAATATTAAATCAAAAGGAATGAAATGTTGAAGAAGTATGATGCATTCAGAGCATAATGTTTACAAATTTCATCCTACAGATTGAAGGTTTTACACATTCAGATAAGAACTGATGATATTCAGGGCATCAGTCTTGATTCTGTTGACCTCGTCAAGGGCTCTTTTATCTTCAACTTCAGAGCTTTGGATCTGCTGCAATCTGTTCTTGATTTGCTTGGTCTCTCTGACGAGAGAGCTTATTTTGATCTTAGCCGAATCAAGGGGTGGCAGAGTAGCAAGTTTGGCCTCATGAGATTGGATATTGGCATCCAATTGAGCCAACTGAGCCGCCAGTTTAATTCTCTCATCTCTCATACTCTGCAATTCTGGCTCCAAGGTATCCCAAGATTGTTTGGCTGATTTAAATTCAGAGTAGAGCACCTTAACTTGCTGTTCTCGGGCTGCCTTGTCAGACTCCAGGATGATCTTGTCAGATGTGTTCTTGTGTGCTCTCTTGACAACGGCAAAATGGTCATCAAGATGAGACAAAGCATTTATGGCATCCTTGAGGTCGAAGGGAGCTCTTGGCCAAGTGGCTCGCTATTTCCCTTATTTTGTCGATTCTCGAGTCGGGTCAACGATATCCCTCTCCAAAAATGAAATTATGGTCTTCGCTTAACTCCGACTCTCGATGATAATTGCCGACTCGGAAGAGACTTCATCATCATCGGCGAACTCTTCGGCAATAAGAGAAAAGCTAGCCTGTTGGAAGGCGGGACCACGATGATAGAAGGGAAATTTATTTTAGCCGAATGACTTAATTCAAAAAAAGAATGACTGGGAAAGATTAAAGATAATACCTCTTCGGCAAAAGCCCGATCAATAGCCTCCGAGTAGCATCAAGACTTTGAGTAAGCGGCGCAGATGCTATTTCATGGATAGCGATATTGTGGCTTGTTGATATATCTTGAATAGCCGAAAGAGTTAAATCTGGTATGTCTTGAGGGAGAATTTTTTCTGTTACTTCTCCCGACCGATGAAGAGAGGTGCCTATTGCTATGTCTCGTTTGTTCATCGGCTGGTGAGAAGGAATTTCTTCTACGGCTTCTCCTTGTTCACCCGCTTGATCACCTGCTGATGAAGAGAAGTTTCTTCTATTCTTCCTTGATTATCGAAAAAATATAAGATAAGATTGGTGTGTGAACAAAAAGATGAAAATGACAAGTATGAGTACATACCAAGATTGCTAGCGAGACTCATTGGCATTTGCTTGGCCGATAGGAGTTTCGGGGGAGTTATCCAAGTTCACTACCCTATCGGGACTTTGAGGATTGGCCTGTACTGTTGAAAGAAAGTGATAAGTGCAAACACATTTGCGAGATAGAAAATAAAGGTCAAAAACATTCATACCGAAGGAGTGGCTTAGCTTTCTTTGATCTTGTTTTCTTGGGAATTGCGTGTCCTTGATAGGGGAAGAAGGAGTTTTTCTTTTGAGGTCCTTCGGGAGCACCGTGTCATCGGCGGTATTTTGTTGAATGCTTTGTCGATTTGGAGCATCATGTCCAAGAGCAGCTATGGGGCCGGGTTGCCGGTATTGAACCTTTGGAGGACTTGGAGGAGCATTGTCCTGTTCAAGAGGATGTTTTAGAAACAGAGCAAAGACATCAAATAACAGGTAGTTATAAAAGTGTACCTCATCATCAGAAGAGAATGAGGGCATTAAAACTTGGCATAGAGGATGGACTTGTGCTTTGAAAATGTGAGAGTGCCATTCCTGCCACTAAAGGTTGAATGAAGGATGGGCAGCTTCAATTATGTTGGGTTGGGTTGGGTTGGGTTCATATGTTGGAAGCTTGCATCCAAGATTGAAAACTTTATTGGCCTCGATTGCATTCAAGAATGACTCCTGGGTCGATTATGCTTGAAAAGTATGGCCTTGGGGGCAATTGACCAAGTCCAAGCTGCACGGCAAACATGTTTGGATTGTAAAATTCATAAGTTGAGCTTATCGGCCGGCCATGATGAAATTCTTTGGTAGAGCACGGGGCCCGATGAAAGAATTAAAGATGTCCCTGGAATCATCATCTATGCAGCCCAACTCATAGCCGAATCTGCGGGGGAGGGTTAAATTTTCATTCTCTCGTAGGGGAACCAGATCATGTGGTTGAATCCCTTGTAGAAGATCTTGAAAAGATGACCCAGGTCCAAGTCAATGATGATTGAAGATGCAGCCTCTCCATATGTCGACAAGATTTGTATCTCGGGGTCTTCACCTTCGGCGTAGTTGATTGAAGGAAAGTTCGGGTTGTGAAGATCAACGAGACAATCGATGCATATATAATTGCAACCACATCCGAAGAAGCCACCATGGTCCATTGACACGGGAGATTTCACCACGATTCCTCATCGAACAAAGTGATCGATGCATCATGTGATAGAATGCTCCCGGCAGATATTTGCCCAAGGGAATCAATTTGCTTGCGGCCAATTCTTCACCATCACTATGTGATTCGAGTGGGCTCATTGGACTTACCACGAAAGATAAATCTGCATAACCACATGTTCATGAAAGCCCTATATTCTTTATCGAGACACGGGGCCGGTTGAAGCGTAAGTCGAACATACTTGGCCCAACCTCCTCCCGATTTGATCGCCTTCGTGAGCTAGTGCTTTTGTATTTGAAGGGATAGGTTGGTTTGGTGATATTCAGGCCAGTCATCATGAAAATGTCTGACAAAGTGACTGACATTGGGCCATGGCCGAAGATAAACGCATTGATGGCGTCAGACCAAAAATGAGAAGCAGCTATAAGGAGGGAGTCGTTTCTGGGCATTTCGGCTAAAGAAAGCTCCAAACAGTGCTGAATGTCTTGTGACTCCCAGAAATCGCTGTTCCTGGATTGCATCCTATGGTACCAATCACGCCATCCTGTGATTGAGGGGAGAGGCCATGTTTTGAAAGTATTCGACCATCTCGTTTGGAGGAGCAATCCTAGACTTAAAGGGGATCCTCAGGGTTTCCTTTTCAATAAAATCCCTCGGATTGGGGTCTCCCGCGGACCAAGAAAAATAATCCAGGACACGCAAGATTGGAGATCAAGATCTCATTCTTCATTTCCTTTGAGAAGAAATTGAAGCGAATGGATCAAAAAGTGCGTCTGGAAATTGATTCAAAAGAATTGCCGAATAGGTAAAGCAAGTAGGGTTACCTCTAGAAGCTCCTCTTGAGTTCCCGTTGCCATAATGGAGCCGGTCGAAGTCTCCATCGCCATTGAAGACAAACAAGTGCAGATCTCAAGTGGCGGGCTGCGGGCGTCGCGGTCTTGACCTAGATGAAAGGCGGCGACGAGTCAATTTCGAAATAAAATCCTTTTATCTCGAAATTGAGGGGGCATGTGTTAACACCGAGAATTTGGTCGGGAATATGACAAAGGTGGACCCACAGCGGCGAGAGAGGGATTCGGCAAATGCATATGCGGTCGGCTAATTTCCATGTGTTCGGCAAATGGCCAAGCGGTCGGCAAGCGCTTTATTTGAAGGCGGAGAAAGGAAAAAGGAAGGCGATCAAAAAGGGAAGGAGTCGTGATGGTCAAGGACTCCGATTATGGATAGAGTTAGCGTGTCTTTGTCTTTCCAATTTTGTTTAGATAGTTCGTAAGTGCTTAGAACTCATGTTCTGTCCCGGGGTATAAATATAAACCCTCGACCATTGTAATAAGGGTTCACAACCAAATCAATACAACCGGCTACGTGCCACCCTTCGAGTCCTTTAGTCGTGTCGTCGAGTTCTTCGAGAGGGCCAATCGATCCGTCGACCTCCGTAAGTCCCGGCAACCTTGCTATCATGTCTAGTATCGTGCGGCGGATTTAGATTATGATGCAAGTAGTCTCATCCGTTTTGCTTAGTATCGTGCGGCAGATTTAAGCTTAATGATGGGAAGTTTTTGCTTGTGCCTTGTATCGTGCGGCGGATTAAGACATGAGTAAAGATAGTTATCGGCTCTTTTAGATTTGGCATGATCTAATAGATTCATTAAGTTATCACGTGTTGCTTGCTTTATTTAATGTTTAATTATTTGCAACACTCTTTTGCCCAATCTAGATTGATACTCTTTCGGCTTGTTGATCGTTCCTTTCATGCTTATTTGATATTCAAGTAGATCAAGCTCATATAGCCGAATTAGATCGATCTAGATTGTCACGTGTTGTGGGTTCATTCACGTTAGATGTAGATAAGCCTTGACAGGACCGGGTACCGTGCGGCAGATGCAGGTCTTTGGGTTACTCTAGAGCTAGTCATCCGGTGGACTAGAGATCGGTTTAATCTGATAGGTTCCTTTTACATGTTACTTGTTTGTTCCTTCTTCATGGACCCCGATTCGGCAATCTAGCCGATACGGTTATGCTTATACATGTAGCGAGTATTTATAGATCTGTTAGGTAATTACGTGCTTTTAGCTCTTTATTGTTAGATTGTATCATGCGGTGGATTGATCTAGTAGTAAGGAGTGGTGTAAATTCATAGCAAGTGGTATCATGCGGTGGATTAGCTTGCTTGAGTTTATGCTCGACGGGTTTATGAAGGCTAGACGTGCGGCGTAGACTAGTTGGAGTAGCCTATGCATGTGTTATCTAGTAGATTTATATCTATAAGTTACTTATCCTTAATTAATAGTGCTTGATGATGCTTTAAACCGAGATGTAGTTTGATATGCTTTAATAATTTAATCTTGTTCAAACATGTCTTCATTTACTTGTATTCGGCAAGTTCGTTGTTTATATCGCTTATGTTACTTTAGCCGAATGAACCGCAATCTGTTGCGAGATAGCTTCTATAGCTATGTGTCGTCGTAAGTGGCTTCGGGGCCGTAAAGATGGAACTGTCTGGTCTCACCCAAAGACGTTCCGGTTATGATCTTACCGTTTTATCCCTTGTCGATTTTCAGGTCAAATCGACTGGCACGCCACCGGATTCAAACGCCCGGGCACCCAATTGAAGCTAGGCTTTCCGGCTTGCTGTGTGTGAGACACAGTGCGCCACATTTTGTGTCAACAAAAACTTATCTTAAACTCCTATAAATCTAATGTCCACTACGTATTTCTTTAGGATGTGGTGAAGGCACATCATTCTAGAGGCCCATAGCCACGTCATTGTCCACTCACAAGTTCAATACCATTAACTCAAGTATGCTAATAAATATCCTCTCTATTTCTACATGCATGTAACATACAATTCCATCATAATACTCCACTTCTCGTCAAATTTATACATATTCGTGTCATTCAAAAGATGACATTTTAAAAATTTCAGCGGCAATGCTCAGGGTATTTACCTAGTTTATATACGGAGTAGGCCAAAATTATCCATCATACCACTCCTTACACAAAATAATGGTTCATTGAGTACTTGGTCCTTTTCTTTTCTCCTCGGCCTTTCGTGGTTATGAACTCACCCCGTTGCATAGACGCGGTCCTACAACCTTATCGTGCCCGGCCGCTCTGCGCCTTGACGAGACAGCCCCGCTCCATGAGTGATTGTGCCGACTGTGCCAAGGTGGCACGCGCCCAGCTGCGTTGGCTATTGACGAGAGTTATGTTAAGTCCCCAGGTGAGAGGTACCCGACTGATGGACTCCCGAGGTCCCAACCAATCTATCTAGAATCGCTCAGGGTCTATACCCAACGAGTACACTTTGCACATACTCTTTATTCAAAGGCTAGGCATAGCCCGAGCTCGCCTATCGTCTCAACTCAGGGGCTCGAAGGCTTCACAAAGCCTGAGCCTCCAACGAATGGGGGGCCGAGCTAGTAGCCAAGCCAATAACCGATGCCCCGACACTACTACAGTATTGGTTTTGCGTGATACCCCCAAAACATCTTACTATTACTAATTGGGGGCTTCAACGAAACCACCACGTTAATCCTCACAACATACGTTAGGGAAAAAGATAAATGCTAGAAATTCTCACATTAATTAGAAAGATCTAGCCGTCAAATCTATATACTCTGGCAATTGGTAACCGTTGGATCTACTTTATTTTTCTAGATAATTACCCACCATTGCCATTATTATTTTTCTATATTAGGTAAATTGGATAATGAATATTTCAGTCGAGACGTGAGATATGACAATGTTTCAGTCGATTCTGTTTTCACCATATCGCTTGCTTATTGCATAATGAATATTTGTGCTGTGGTAATAAGGAGCCTTATAAGTTCAGAGTAGTAGAACATGAATGAATGTTTTGAGGTGTCTATTGTGGCCTGAGTCCTAGATATTACCTTGAATGAATGGTTGAAGATAATTACTATGGTGTGTACAAGGTTATGTCATTCATGGGCCTGTCTCCTACGACACATATCATGATATGCTACATATTGACCATTATAATTTTTATTGTCATTTTAATTTCTTTGGATTATTTTGCACAAATAAGTTTTAATATATAATCCTTATTGACCAGTAGGTATGAATTTTTTATTACTTAATAATAGTATTTTTCTAACTGCGGGCAGCCCCTGCCTATTTTTTTTTGTATCAAAGAGATCTCGCCATGAGGTGCAAGAGCCTCATCTTGCAAGAGGAAAGAAGCGCCTCATTTTACAAAAGAGCTCCTAACAATAACATCTTTAATCGCCACGGATGCACACCAATGAGGAAGACAATGCTACATCGACTACCTATTGGTGAACACGAATGGGAAGGTGTCCCTACACCAACTACCTATTGGAGGAAGTCGATGCTACACCGACAAGACATGTGATGCTACAATTGACTCCATCTGCTTCGACACTACACCAGCCAATGCTGATGTGATGATGATGTAGGTGTTTGCCAAGACAACTTCACTTTCTTCTCAAGGACATACCATTCGGCGTCGATGAGGTGGATGATATTTGGATTCTGGCCAGTTGTAAGGTTGAGATGGCGAACTAGAGGGGAGTAAATAGTCCTTTTTAAAACTAATCGCTCCGGCTAACCGATATAAGTGCGGAATTAAATCTATCGGCCTAGCCAAGACTTCACCCCTCTATCTATGTCTCTAGATGCACCTTGTAAAAGATCCTAAACAAGAAGACAAGGTGCCAATCTAGCTAGTGCACACTAAACAAGTCTAGATTGCAAGGTCACACAAACCTAAGCAACTAGTACTTTAGCAACCGGGTGTGCACCTACACAATTCTAATGAGCAAAAGCACAAAGCCAACCTAAGCTCACTAGATGCTCAAGGACAAAGCTACACAAGCCAAACCCAAGAGCTCAAACTTACTTAACTACATAAACTAAGCAAGGCAACTTACTCTACTTCTAGCTACACAAGCAAGAAGGTGATTAACAAGCTACACAAGCTAACTAATCACTAGAGCAACTACACAAGCTAAACAAGAGTATAAGGAATGTAAATACAAAGCTTGTGAGAGAGATTGCAAACCACCGCGAAGAGTGGACACAAGAAGACTCGGCGATTTTTCACCAGGTTCACTTGGTTGCCCCCAAGCTATGTCCTGTTTGTGTCGACCAACACCTTCGGTGGTTCCTCCGGTCTTTTCACCTAGATGGTTCTTCGGTGTGACCCTCAAGTCACTTGCCCCTCAAGGCATGCCCCGCAAGGCACCGCAAGACACCACTCTCAAGTGAGCCCCTCAAGACACCGAGCAAACCCACACACGCAAGGGTGGTAACTCAATGAGACGCTCAATCCAATAAGGCTACTCTTCGCGATCCCCGTGAGGTGAGCACTGAACCTCTCACAATCTCTTCTCCGGAGCACCGTATCTCCACGCGTGCTAGCACGGAGCCTCTTGCCACCAAGCCGTCTAGGAGGTGACAATCCTCCAAGAGTAACAAGCTATCTGGCTTGCAACACAACTACCTAGTGCCACAAATGCAATCTCACAAAGCACTCGCACTAGAATCGCTCTTCTCACACTATCGGATGGTCACTACCAAGCATATGTGAGTTAGAGGGCTTCCAAGCACCACCACACAAGGTAACATAGCCAGGGCGTGCTCGGCAACTGGCCACAGCCGGCCAAGACATCTATTTATAGCCCCAAGGGCCAAACTAGCCGTTGCTCCACGAGCTGGCCAAAGTCGGGGGCGTCAGGCGCGGCTGACGCCACCCGTCGGACGCTGCAGCGCGCGTCCGTCGCACCAGATCACGCCACGTGTACTAGCCATTTGAATTCACCCGTTGCTTCCCAACGGCTAACTCACCAACGCGCTCAGGAACCAAACATCGAACGCGTCCGCTGACCTCCTCGGACGCCGTCCAGAAACTTCTCCACGCCAGCCAACCGACGGACGCTGCGCCAGCCACCCGTCGGACGTGCACCGGCGTCCAACGCTCGCATGCACCGCGCCAGCCCAGCCAGGGAACAGCCACACAATGGACGCTGAGCCCCCTCCGAGCCGCGTCCGACGCTCCCTGTCCGGCCGCGTCCACCGCAGTGAACTTGGCCAAGGCACACCAGGAACCGAGCCCGTCGGACGCACCAAGCCAGCGTCCGACGCTTCGCGTCGTGCGCGTCCGGCGCGCCACTTCACTTTGAGCCTTGCTGGACCGCGTCTAGCGATCGACCGGGCGTCCGGCGCCCGTCGACGGCCGCGTCCGGCGCTAGTTAAAACCACAATTTCAGCCCGCCGCGCCGCAAACTTCTCCACCATGCTATCCAACAAGTAAACCAACTTGATCACCAAAGATAGCATGTTTTCAACCAAACTTTACATCCGGCGTAATAGAAAATATGCCTCCAATTTTCTCGAAAGCGCCGAATCCCGCCGAGCATGACCCAAGTCCAACTCAACCCTACAAACCAAAGCGCGAACAACACCACCTTTGCAAATGTGCCAACACCACCAAGTGTACAACCTCTTGTGCTTGTGTGTTAGCATTTCACAATCATTTTCAAAGGATTTTTCTCTTCATCTCACAACGCCACTCGATCCAAGCATACCGCAATGTTAGATCTCTCAAGTGGCACTAGATGACCGATATGCAAACAAGATTACCCCTCTTGATAGTACGGCGATCTATCCTAAATCTGGTCAAGTATTTCTCTACTCAACCTTGGACCGGTGAAATGAAATGCCCTAGGTTATACCTTTGCCTTGCGCATTTCCATCTCCACCGTCATCCTCCATTGTGCCAATGCACCATATGCATGACACGATCACCAAGTGATATGATCCACTTCATATCATCATGTGACACTCTTGGTCCATCGATCTTGACCTCACTTGCTCTTCACCGTTGCGTTGGTCCATCGGCGCCAAGTCTTGCCCAAGCTTCACCATCGCATGGTCCTTCGCTTCGCAGCCTCAACTTGCCCTTCACACTTGCAACCGGTCTATTAAGACAAGCCTCATCTTGATCTTCACCTCTTGGTCACATGACTCCATGTCATGTCTCATTTGCAATGAGCTCCTCCATCAACTCATGTGTTGAGCCTCACAACATCTCCAAGCCATCTCCACCATGGCATATGTTGCTCACACACATGTACCTATGAACTAACTCATGTGTATCTCAACCATCATACATGTTAGTCCACCTAAAGTTGTCACTCAATTATCAAAACCAAACAAGGGCCTTTCACCATTAAAATACTCTAAAATTTAGGCATCATCAAAACGATCAAATGCGAAACGTGCTTGGCAATTTCCGTCGAGCACTTGAGCATATGCAGGGAGAACATCAGCATTCAATGATGCACCGACCACTAGTGTTCGATCCAACATCATCAAGGGAGCAGAAGGATAGGTGTATGCCAGCATCATAGGGATGATGTGGAGATCTACATTAAGCATGGGACATCCATGACATCTACAATAGCATTGGCATTGGCCACACCTGTAAACTAAAGGTATGGCCATGTTGCTAGATTCTATAATTATTATTTAATTTATCTCTTGCGACGTACATCATATGATACTTATTGGCCATTGGGTATAATATTAATTTTAATTTTAGTGTCCTCAGAAATTGCACAAATAAGTTTTGATATAATCCTTATTGAGTGTCTGGTACAATTTTTATCAACTTATAATAATGTTTTGCTCCAACCACTAGGCTAGATGCCCATTCATAACTTAATGATAATATCACTAAATTACCTTGAATTACTGTGTTGCTAAAAATAGAGGACCATGATCCATGGAGTTATCAATAAAACCTATACGAAAAATTTAGGAATATAAAATATAATTAAGCTAATTTAATAATATATTTTATAGTTGTCCCATCTCTATCATTATGCAATATAATGCTTTGATATAAGTTTGCATTGAAATTACCCATAAATGGGATTATGAAAGATAATACAATGTAATATGTACCTATATAATTTGTACCTAAGTTATCCACCTCTAAACTAGTTTAATTAAAACATTCATTAGTATAAATAATTATTTTAATAGGTTTATCAAGCGTGAAATATGTTCATAGCAAATCATGTAGTAATGACGCCTATAGCTCACTTTAAGTTATATTAACACTCATGACAATAAATATCTAAGTCGCTGCCTTAAAAGTTTAAACATTTTGATCTATACATTATGTCATATGAATATTAGTAACAGAATTTTATGAATTATTTGTTTAATAATAATAATAATAATAATAATAATAATAATAATAATAATAATAATAATAATAATAATAATAATAATAATAATAATAATACAATACAATAAATTCAATATCTTGAATGCCATGCTTTACGATGAAACAAATATTTATGATGGTGTCAAAAATAAAATGGCAGCCTACGACCCATAATATTCATTAAAAAAAGTGAGCCTCGCTCACTTGGCTAGGTGATTTAATGTGGCACTACACCTAGCCACCTAGGTTCGAATCCCATCGGGAGCGAATTTGGGTGCCTATTTTCTAAAAAAATCAGTACTGTGGGAGACTCCCCCACAGTCTTTTCTTGTCAAAAAAATATTCATAAAAAATAAAATAAAACATGAGTTTTGAAATAAATGCTACAGTAAGCGACCCATAATAGTTTCAAATTAACACAAGTAAAAAAATTAGATAAAATAAGTATTAAAGTATAGATTTTCATTAAATCATGTAATGGGACAATATAAAAATTTATACACTTTCAGTTTATTTATGTTTTAACTAAATACATATGGTGCTAAAAATATTTTATGGTACACATTATTACTCAGAAAATGGGTACAAATAAATGTTGATCCTAACATTTTTTTCAATAATCTAAAACATTTTTTCATTATATGTAATAGTTGTTATATCTAAGAATTTAATAAGCTTATAATTCAGAGAAAAGAATTAAAATTATGTTTATGTCTTCAAAATATATACAGACTGTAGCTAAAACTATTATAGTTTAAGCAAATGTCACAACTAAATGTATACTTAAGATACACAGAAGTGCTATGTAAAGAAGAAAGCCTATAAATATGTATGAAAGGAAAATATATAAATCAATATTTGATAGATTATCACAATTAAATGTAGACTATATGGAATCAATTATAGCTATTATTTTAGAATATTACAATTATAGCTATTATTTTAAAATATTATGGAAGAGAGAAAGATATTAAAATAACAAATTATTTCTAGTTAATGTCTCATTATATTCTATCCCGTGCGGGAGCACGGGTTGGTGAACTAGTATAAAAAAAGGGAACCAAATTCAACCGCCTCAAAAAAAGTTTGTGATATTAAAGGAGGCCGGCATCTTGGCACCAAATTCAACCACCACCAGAAAAGTTAGGCTAATAAGAGAGGCGGGCATCTTTATTTATCGAGGCGGTCACTTATGCCCACCTCGTAAAATCGATGAACGAAAGCGAACATCTTAAGATGACCGCCTCCATTAATAGCCATGTAATTCTGCGAAGCTAACGGATTACCCTTAATCTATCATTTTGAACTTCAGTTTTGAACATCTAATAAGTTCTAATTCTAGGTGTGTTGCCGTAGTAAGTTTGAATTTGTCGTTATGTTCTGCCATTCTTTTTTTAACTAAGGATTGTTTATATTTGGCTTCATCTATTAACCGATAGATTCAGACCAATTATTACAAAGAGTTGCCAGTAGGCCAACACATGGAGTATAATAGATTTCGAATACATGGAAAACTGTTAAACAAAAGGAGTATTATAAATTCGTAGTGGAGTTCAAAAATAAATCTTTGGTGAATAAAGGGAGGAGAAAGATAAATAATCTGAACACGATAGAACAATAATTGAGTCTCCTGTTTAGTCACGGGCTCACTACAAGGTCTATGCCAACGGTGGTTTGGCGGTGCCTCGGTCTCCAACGCAACACGCAAAACGCGACTCAAACCCCCAAAAAAAAGTCCTTCACGGTTGTAAGGTCGAGATGGCGGACTAGAGGGGGGGTGAATAGTCCTTTTTAAAACTAATCGCTCCGGCTAACCGATATAAGTGCGGAATTAAATCTATCGGCCTAGCCAAGACTTTCACCCCTCTATCTATGTCTCTAGATGCACCTTGTAAAAGATCCTAAACAAGAAGACAAGGTGCCAATCTAGCTAGTGCACACTAAACAAGTCTAGCTTGCAAGGTCACACAAACCTAAGCAACTAGTACTTTAGCAACCGGGTGTGCACCTACACAATTCTAATGAGCAAAATCACAAAGCCAATCTAAGCTCACTAGATGCTCATGGACAAAGCTACACAAGCCAAACCCAAGAGCTCAATCTTACTTAACTACACAAGCTAAGCAAGGCAACTTACTCTACTTCTAGCTACACAAGCAAGAAGGTGATTAACAAGCTACTCAAGCTAACTAACCACAAGAGCAACTACACAAGCTATACAAGAATGTAAGAAAAGTAAATACAAAGCTTGTGAAAGAGATTGCAAACCACCGCGAAGTGTGGACACAAGATGACTCGGCGATTTTTCACCAGTTCACTTGATTGCCCCCAAGCTACGTCCCGTTGTGTCGACCAACACCTTCGGTGGTGGTTCCTCCGGTCTTTTCACCTAGATGGTTCTTCGGTGTGACCCTCAAG
Organism: Themeda triandra; assembly: GCA_018135685.1. Lineage (NCBI taxonomy): Eukaryota > Viridiplantae > Streptophyta > Magnoliopsida > Poales > Poaceae > Themeda > Themeda triandra. The sequence goes on along the minus strand of JAENPR010001066.1, from coordinate 161,931 downwards.
TCACTTGCCCCTCAAGGCACGCCCGCAAGGCACCGCAAGACACCACTCTCAAGTGAGCCCCTCAAGGCACCGAGCAAACCCACACACTCAAGGGTGGTAACTCAATGACACGCGCAATCCAATAGGGCTACTCTTCGCGATCCCCGCGAGGTGAGCACCGAACCTCTCACAATCTCTTCTCCGGAGCACCGTATCTCCACGCGTGCTACCACGGAGCCTCTTGCCACCAAGCCGTCTAGGAGGTGACAATCCTCCAAGAGTAACAAGCTCTCCGGCTTGCAACACAACCACCTAGTGCCACAAATGCAATCTCACAAAGCACTCGCACTAGAATCGCTCTTCTCACACTATCGGATGGTCACTACCAAGCATATGTGAGTTAGAGGGCTTCCAAGCACCACCACACAAGGCAACATAGCCAGGGTGTGCTCAGCAACCGGCCACAGCCGGCCAAACCACGTATATATAGCCCCAAGGGCTGAAACTAGCCGTTGCCACCTCGGGCAACTGAAACACGAGCGCCGGACGCGTCCGGCCTCCACCGCCGGACGCTCCAAGCCGCGTCCGGCGCTCCTCGTCACGCCACGTGTACCGACCGTTCAAAGTCGACCATTGATCCCCAACGGCTACCTCACGATCTGCTCAGAAACCCTGCGCCGGACGCGCCTGGTGACCACCGCCGGACGCGTCCGGCCGGTCATCCACCGCACCACCCGCGCGCACGTAACCGCCGAACGCCAAACGGTGACTCGCCGAGTCCGCCGCTGCGTCCGGCGCGCGTCGGCGAACGTGCTCACGCGGCACTTGGCACCGAAGTTTCGTCCGAGTCCGGCGTGCGCGGACGCGCCTCCTCGGCGTCCCGACGCTCGGCGCGCCGAGCCGCCGCCCACGCCAACCTTCCACGCGCGGACGCGTCCGCCCGCTCGGCCGCGTCCGACCGCCGCGTCCGGCGCTTGTAAATCCATGATTTACAGCCCATCGAAAACGCGATCTTCTCCACCATGCTATCCCACAAGTATACCAACTTGACCACCATAGATAGCATGTTTCCAACAACAATTTGCATCCGGCGCAATGGAAAATATGCCTCCAATTTTCCCGAAAGCGCGCCGAATCCCGCCTCGCAAGCTCGGCGGGAGGGAGAGAGGACCCAAGCCCAACTCAACCCTACAAACCACAGCGCGAACATTCGCCACCTTTGTAAATGTGCCAACACCACCAAGTGTACAACTCCATGTGCTTGTGTGTTAGCATTTTCACAATCATTTTCAAAGGATTTTCTCTTCATCTCACAACGTCACTCGATCCTAGCACATCGCAATGTTAGATCGCTCAAGTGGCACTAGATGACCGATATGCAAACAAGATTACCCCTCTTGATAGTACGGCCATCTATCCTAAATCCGGTCAAGTACTTCTCTACTCAACCTTAGACCGGTGAAATGAAATGCCCTAGGTTATACCTTTGCCTTGCGCATTTCCATCTCCACCGTCTTCCTTCATTGTGCCAATGCAACAACATGCACCGACACGATCATCAAATGATATGATCCACTTCATATCATCATGTGACACTCTTGGTCCATCGATCTTGACCTCACTTGCTCTTCACCGTTGCGTCGGTCCATCGGCGCCAAGTCTTGCCCAAGCTTCACCATCGCATGGTCCTTCGCTTTGCAGCCTCAACTTGCCCTTCACACTTGCAACCGGTCCATCAAGCCAAGCCTCATCTTGATCTTCACCTCTTGGTCACATGACTCCATGTCATGTCTCATTTGCAATGAGCTCCTTCATCAACTCATGTGTTGAGCCTCACAACATCTCCAAACCATCTCCACCATGGCATATGTTGCTCACACACATGTACCTGTGAACTAACTCCTGTGTATCTCAACCATCACACATGTTAGTCCACCTAAAGTTGTCACTCAATTATCAAAACCAAACCAGGGCCTTTCAATCTCCCCCTTTTTGGTAATTGATGACAACTCTACAAAGATATGGAATTTAAGAATATTTGGACTTTATGTCACTTATCCAACATTTAAGCTCAATGTTATGATTTGGATAAGTACCACAAAGTCAACTTGGTAGTGATAGCTCCCCCTACATGTGTGCCCAAATGGTTTGGTTTCAAGCTTGCACACATGCATAAATATGGAAATTTTGGGAGAGTTAGCACTACTAAGTGATGCTAAGGTGTATAAGATAAACCTTTGAAGCGTGATACAAATCGGAGTTGCACCATTGAAGTTCATCCTTAGCATCATGGTTAGCTAGAAATCACATGAAACAAAACACTAGATACCTCATGAGATCAACATTATAAGCAAGGTTCTAGTACCACTTGTAAAGCACATGTGACTAGCTAAACCATCCTATACGTGCTAGTTTTTCAAATCATCAATCAAGTTCTACAACTAGCATTCACCACACAAGCATTGCATATTGAAATATAAGAACTTATGCGAATGCAAGCAAGCACATGAATATGCACATATCAAATGCAATCAAACAAGTTCATGAGCTTGCTCCCCCTACTTGTGTGCTTCTCTTAATCGAATTTTTTATCCTCCTCCATTCTTTAATGTTGCTCCCTCTTGATCCATGTCCATTTTCTACTCCCCTTTGTATGCTTCTTTTGTTCCATATTTCTCCCCTTTGTATGCTTCTTCGCATTCTCCCCTTTGTATGCTTCTTCGCATATCTTTGTCCAATTCTCTCCCCCTTTGTCATCAATGACCATAAAGGTATGCAGCAATACCACTTGAAGATACCACATGTAAGAAAAATTCTCTTGATGCAAAGGATTGGAACTAGGGGTTGATGGTTGAGTCTTGAATCTTCATTTTTGATGGACAACACCATATGTTGGAATGACACCACTTGTAAAATCCACATGTAGTTGCAAGGAATCCACTTCTAACTATGCATTGGGCACTCCCCCTTTGTCATAGCACCAAAGATATTACATGTAGGTCACTTGAAGTTTCTTTGTCTCTAATACCGATGAAGTGGGGCTCCTCCCTATGACAAAGCATGAGTCAAACCAATCAGAAACACTTTCTTGTCGGTGAGGGTAGCTTCTCTTGATTTGAATTGATCACTTTAAAGTTGAGGATCACTTGTGGAACCATCATCTTGATGTACTAGATATCACTTGAATGAAAACCATGTGTACCATACCACTTGTAGGAACACCACTTGTGAAGGTAGTGATAAGCTAGACATTTCTTGCAAGAACTAGCATTATGGTAACCACTTGTTGGATTTGTCATGAATAACCAATTCTTGAACTAGATTGTTTCTATGAGCTTCTTTCTCTTAGACTTGAGCTAATATGAATCACTTATAAGCATTCAAGTCCGATTTGAACCAATGACAAGCTTCTTCACACCTCACTAGAAGGGATATCTTGCCAATGTTGTACTTGAAACTTATATGCAATTCAAACTAGATCAAGTACTTGGGTTCACTAGCTCATGAACAAACTCATACTCATACCACTAGATAAATCAAACAATCAAGCAATAGTGGTAGACTATGAATTTAAAACATTTCATTGTTATGCATGATCCTAATAAGCATGTACTATATGCACTAACCGCATACTAGTAAGGGATGAAATGATCATGCACAATACAATGATGCCTTTGCTATGTTGGAGTAGAGGATAGTCACATAGATTCCAATTTCATTACTCCAATAGCAATGTGAAGTCCATTTATAAGCTTGATGAAGCCAATAGATACCATGATTGAATACCATGCTTCACCCATATGAGATGAAAACCCACTTGAGATCAAGTGCACTTTCTTGTTGTGGTTGGCCCGCTTCTTCTTGTGATTCTTGCTTGCATGAGAGAATACCACTTGAATGGGTACCACTTGTGCACCACTTGTATTATTTCTTGACTTGTCATGTATTGCTCTCTATCTTGGGTGTTGCTTGCTTACTTTATCAACCCTTTTGATTGCTTCAACCGAGCATCTCCAATATCTCTTGGATCACCAAGAACTATCCTTGACACTCACTTGAATTGCCTTTCTTTGATTGATCCTTTGGACTTGATATGATGAATCACTTGAAATTTTCCTTAAGTCCTTTTCTTCCTTGTTTAAGTTCTTTTCTTTCTACCAAATGATCTTCATTTGTCACTAGAACTTAAACTTCATCTTCTCTTTGAGTTTGATCTTGATCTTCAATTTGAGTGCCAAATAGTGTAACAAATACACTTCTCAATCAAATGACCTTGTACTCATTATTCTTCATGCTTGTAGACCAATTCAAAACCAAACTTAGGTTCCTCAACCACTTATAAACATGAAACCAACATGAGGACCTTTCAACTTAAGTGACTCTTGATATATCCAATGATAGTCACTTTTCTGGCAGATTCTGTACCCTTCAAAGAATAATTCATATCTCCCAATGTACAGCTCCAAATGCCATGAAATTTGGTGGAGATGTGCAACACTAAGTCTACCAGCAGCTGTAAAAATTTGAGCTTCATTGGCCTTTTAGATTGCTACCAGATTTCACATCTTCACTTACTGTTGCATGCTGAAAACTGCTGCACTATAGCTGACAAGATATGCTCCAAAACCGAAGCAATTCTTATCCAATATTCATGAAATTGGTACAGTACATTATACCATAAGTGTAGAGCATGCATACCAAATTTCAAGTCAATCCAATAATATTTGATCCATCAACCTCAGATTTGAACACAGCTTGCTCAGATTTCAGAATTTGGACAGATTTAAGCAATTGAGCTATGCTTCTTCAAATTGAATCAAACTTGATATCAACTTGTTTGAATACCAACACAAGACATATATCCATTCAAACCACTTATTAAGAGTCATCTTGTGATCATATCCAACCAAACCAATCCAAATTTGACTACTAAGCAATGAATCCATTCAATCATCTTATAGCAAGCAACATATGCATATATATCCAATTCAATCAACTCATATGCACCCAAATGAATAGATCAACTAGGAATATACCTTTGATAACTCATGATCATCCATTAGCAAGCTTCAACTCAAATACTTTGCAAGCCTTTGAATACCAATAGATTACCACAACTTGATTATTGCACTTGTATGTTGTAGCACATTGGACTTCACTTGTCATGACTTGGCATTGGGAAAGGGAATAGCACTAAGCTTTAATTACTTGATTCAATAAAATGATGAATAATATGAACTCAATTGAATCAAGTCTCCAATGCCATGGTACCTACACACAATCATCCACTTTTTGATGGTACCCAAACATGTTTGGGTCCTCTCAAGTTAGGAGCAACATACTTAGGCAAAGCCTTAGTATGAGTAGCGGGATGTTTTTCAATAGAAACCATTGAGGTACCATTGTCATCCTTTCTAAGCATATTATTTGCATCAATTGAAATAGGCTTAGAATTGTTACCTAGGGGACATGAATGAGCCATGTGTCCCCTTTCCCGGCATGAATAGCATCTTCTCTTTAATTGAGCCTTTTCTTCATTGCACATATGATGCTCTTCATTGCCTTGCCTCTTTTGAGTTGCTTGAGCCTTCTTCTCAAGCTTGGTAGGACACCCCGAGGCATAGTGTCCCATCTCTTCACACTTGAAGCACTTGATGTGAATCAAATCTTTCTTCTCTTGATTCTTGCTCATCATCATCTTGGCATCTAGGATAAGAGTTGGATGCCTTGAATAAGCTCTTCCACCCCTTCTTGTTTTCTTCTTCTTGATCTTCAAGTCATCAATTTTAACTTCATTGTTGATCTTGACTAGATCTTGGGGTTTTGGTTGAGGCTTCTCATGCTTGAGCCTCTCTTCTTCTTTCTTCAACTTGAGCTTATCTTCATTGGGGCAAGCTTTTGCGAGATGTCCCTTTTCATGGCATTGATAGCACATGAAATGAGATAGATTTTCTTCTTTTGCCTCATCATCTTCTTGGCCAACTTTCTTGCTCCCTTTGTCACCTTCCTCTTCTTGATGAAGCCAAGGCCACTCTTGTCATGAGAGCTCCTTTGACTCTTCAACATTTTCCGGAAGAGGACTTTGGAGTTGTTGCACCTCTCTAGCTTGTTGCTCAACTTCTCCACTTTCTTCTTGAGCTCATTGTTCTCCTTCAAAATGTTAGTCTCACAAGACAAGGAAGTAGAACAAGCATCTATATGTGAAGAACATGGCATATCATGTAAAGCATCATAAGAGGTGGATACATGCTTCTTCCCTACATCACAAGAGTTAGTCATATGTGATTGATCATTCAACCCAAGTGATGAGCTCTCACTAGTTTTAATTTCTTCAATGGAAAATTTCTTAGTGAGAAAAGCATGATCTTTCAACAAGTTGTCATGAGTAACACAAAGTTCCTCATGAGTCAATTTTAGCACATCATGTGAACAAGTAGTAACATAAAGTAGATGCTTTTGTTGTTCACATGTTGTCTTTAGAAAAGAGTTTTCATTTTCAAGTTTTATGGTTTTTGCTTTCTCATTTTCTAAAGACATGGTCATGCTAGCAAGTCTACTAACAAGCTCATCATAAGAGGCATGATCAATCACATTGCAACTTGATACCTTAGTGTCACCTTGTGACATGAAGCAATATGATGATGTCGGAGAGCTTGTAGTAGCATCATCATTGGAGCATGAACCATCATCGCCATCAAGTGTGCTTGGGGTAGAATCATTACTTGCATCACTTGAGGCATCATCCTCCATCTTGTCAAGTGAGCTTGAGGTAGATTGATCATCTTCCTCACTTGACCATGAGGTGGAGCAATCCTCCACAACAACCTTGTTATGGTCATGCTCAACAACCTCATGTGCCACCAACATGGACTCCTCATCGGAGGCCGCTCCATACTTCTCATTGAGGTATACCCAAATCTCATGCGCGGACTCAAAATCCATGATCTCCTCA